>JAGMVL010000088.1:0-140633 GCA_019202695.1 Populus x sibirica
CTCTCGGTATCCAGGCTCCAAGGTAGTAATATTTTTTCTCGGGAGATGCTTTATTAACATATCCTTTTCTGATTCTTTCTCTATTGATATACAGGAAGAACTTGAATACTAAGTTGTATGCTAACTCATTAATTGGAGTTGGAGTTGCCTCAAGTTTGTATCATTCTTCAAGAGGAAAGCTGAGGAAGTATTTGAGATGGTTTGACTATACAATGATAGCCACAGCGACAGTAGTATGTTGTCCAAATTAACTCTTGCATTTTAGCCAGAACTATACTATCAATGTTATAGGCATGCGTGGATTTGAATATATATGCTGAGCTGGAATGTTATTTGTGGAATTAGATGTGATACTTCTCAGCCCTGACACTCAAAAATCTGGTTTAGTACCTTTTTTTCAGTGTTAAATTCAAAAACAACAATAGCGATGACAATGATTAAGCGGCTGAAGTGTTCATGTGCATTATGTTTGATTAGTTTTTATGCTATATTAGGCAACTGGGCCACGTGGTGTAATCCTGGCATCCTCATATATTGAGTGTTCTTTTTTATCTTTTCTTCCCCTCCTTTTGTGTTCAGATTCAGTCATATACTTGTCTTGTGGCCTGTTTCGAGATACCCCAAGTTACAAATCTACAAAGCATCGATTTTCATTTCATGGAAGCCATCAGTCACCTCACCTCACATCCGCACCTCTCGTCTCCACAGATTTCCCTCATATAGCTGTATACATCTTCCTATGAACGAGTGCACTTCAAATCCTATTCTTTTCTTTGTGTTGCCTCTTAGCATTCAGTCTTCCATGTTTCAGATGCACGTGTTCTACATGCCTGTTTTTGACTTCTTAAATAATGTTTGCACCCCTGTAAAATGTTATGTTTAGTTTCACACATGCACGCCAATCTTGCAACGTTCTTATAACTACTCTGTCCACCCATCAGGTGTAATTCTCGTAGAAATATTCTCTCTATTCTTCATCCTTAAGGGTGTCTAGATTGTAGATTATACTTCCTTTCTCTGTTATAGAATTTCCTCTGACATGGTGGAGTAGTATCTTCATTAGCCGGAAGGGAGTTCATTGCTTCCCTTGTTTCCTTCCCGGTGGCCCGTCGCTTGTTTGGCACTTTCTTCCTCTTGCAAAGGTCCAGATCAAATCCACGACTTGCATTTGTTACCATCTTGGGTTTCACGAAGTAGAGGTCTTGAAAAAGTAATTTCACTTGAGCACAATAGACCAGATGTGGATAGCATGCCTAGTGCGTTGTCGAGTGCCCCCTAGACTTAGTCCCAAAGCACAAAAGCTCTTTTGAGGATACATTGACCACTAACCAAAAAAAAAGAAGGAAACAAAGAAGACCCTTAAAATTTACTCTAGCAACACAATTCAACTCCAGTTTCTGACCTCAAAATTGAAGCAAACTTGCAAGGGAAATCTCTTTTGAATGCACGATGACAAAGTAACTGCAAATAGAACTTTTTTGAAGCTCTGCTCTGCTGTTTGGTTTAGTTATTCCTTTGCTAATAAGAAATGCTTTCTTCTCACACTTTTACTTTTAGTATTTGAGCTAAACGGGCATGAATTTGATAACTGAATTATCTTTTGCAGTGTTTGTCAAGGGCCCTACGAAATGAGAACCCAAAGTTTTTGATGGCTGCATCTGCAGCATTATTGCCTATCCAGCCTCTGATGGTCTCTGCTATTCATACAGGGATGATGGAGGTAAATTACCTCATTTCTTACCTCTTAAAAAAGGTGATTAGAGTTCAGTTTGCCTTGGTCCACGAATCTTGTGACTAAAATGATGATGCCAATGACAGTTTCCATTGTTGAATAGCCAGGAACCAAAATAATTGTGAAAATGTATTTACATATTAGACTGGCATTTATTTTTCCTTCATGCTTGGTCAGCTTGGTTATAACTACGATTTCAAGAAATTATTAATTACTGAACAGCATCTTGTAGTTTGAATACCAGCAACCTGCTGAGTGCATGGCACGTCTATATTGCTGAAGCCAAGGACGTGACCAATGAAAACTTGAAAATCAAAAGCCAGTGTGGATTCACACTGCTATATTCACCAAGATTAATATATTGATTTCCTTCATTGGTGGCAATTTGAACTCAATTGGGTATGTCAATTTTTTATGGTTATATTCGTGTTGCTAATAATTGGATTTCCCTTGAATTATTCTTTCCAGGTAGCATTTGCAAAAAGGGCATTAAAAGATCCAGATCTAAGGATGGCACATAATTTGCATAAGATGTCATCGTTGTTGGGGGGTGTTCTTTTCATTGCTGATGATTGCTTTCCCAGTACCCCTTTCCTTCATGCTGGCTGGCATCTTGCTGCAGCTATTGGTGTTGGCACCTGCAACAAGCTTCTTAAGTAGTGTATATATCTCAGATCACTTTCTTATGATTCATTTATCCTTTGGGCTGCAGCTTCTCCTCAAACACGAGGATGGGTATAAATTTCATGCCTTCCTTCAACCAGGTAAGGAGAGGAAGGGATAGATTTGCTCTTTTCAGTTAGATTCTTGCAGCTCAACGGTCCAACTATTGTTGGGTTTTTGTAATTTCTTCCGGTCTAGTTTCATTTAGCCATTCCCAACATCTAAGAAGAAATGCAGTTGCAGTATTTATTCAGCACAAGAGCTATTTATCTGATACTCTAATTAGAGATGTGTGGCATTTTCATTTTCTGTTTATATATCACAATCAGCAGTATGAAAGAGAGAATTGCTTCATCTGCTTTAGATCAAATGTAGAACCCAGCTATCAATTGATATTATCTATCAGTTATATTTTTCACTCAACTAGCAAGGAATGGCATATAGATGATCGCACAATGACCAATAGTTGATCGCATGCCTGATCTCACCTTAGCTTGATCTGTACTTTTGATTTGATCATGAATGTCAACGTGCATGCTCAACACATCCTAGCAATTAATTAATATGATTATGGTTCTAAAAAATGTCTCCAAGGGGGACAAAACACACATTTGCCTGAAAGAATTTGCATCGTCCGGTCTATTATGATGACCCAGCTGAAGCTAAACAGATCCTTCCTGGGAACAAGTGATAGAGCAACTGTTGGGGACATGCATGAATATATCAGAGCATAATCTGCTTCGTTTTTCGATTTCTGTTCGATAAAGAAGAGTTTTTTTCTTTCATTTCTCAACAAATAGACCAGTCATGGTTCACGAGAGAGCTGCATGCAGTGTGCTGCTGCTGCTGCTTAAGGTTACACAGAATGTGTGGAGTAGCCCTGTATATAACAAGTGTTGCCTGCATTCTAGATTTGTGCAGTTAGCAATGAGTGGATAAGAACTGAAACATGAACGGATTGCACAAGACACGATGAAGTTTTAGTAGAGTAATAATAACGATTGTAGTGTGTGGTGCTTGGAGGTTAGCTAGGCACTGTGGTTGATTCAAATGCAAAAAGAAGGAGACACTATACACGTGATTCTTAATTTGTACAAGACTCTGATAGTAATATAGTTGGCGAAATACAAGTCAGGAAATATAAAAAAACAATAGGTTAAAAATGAAGATGGGCTTAACTAAAAGTTAGGATTTTTTTGATGAATTTTTTTTGCCTTAAATCCAGCCTTATATATAATTAAGTGCGTGTTTCCTCTATTTAGACATTGAGGTTTAGACTTCATATTATATTTTAAAAAGTAAAATTTGCCTCACTCAATCTCCTAATTACGGCGTGGATAATCTCTATCTCTATATTCCAACTGAGCACTGAAAACTAATAACTAATTAGAAAAACATATTTTTAAATATCTTTTAACAAGCGTTCAATTGTTCATGGGACAGTCATTAATTACCCATGCTGAAAGAATGTTGACTTGATAAATATTTTTGCTGGGCTCGTCTCGTCTCCCAATGTCTCGCAGATTCATGTAACCCTCTCTCTCTCTCTCTCTCTCTCAGCGTGTGATTTTTGTGAGGGCATGGTCAACATACAGTCCTCTTGCAACCAGAAAAAAGAAGAGAAGGAGCGCACTGCTCTTTTCCTCTGGGGTTAAACCAAAATGCCTTGATTTTAAGTTTCTCCATTTCTTCATCTCCATTTACTGTCGCTAGTGCAGTCTATGAAGAGATAGATCATTCCTTAAATACACAGAGCATCCAGGCCAAACGGAGAGAGAGAGAATCAGGGTAATTAATTATAGGTAGCTAGCTTCTTCACCATGTGGATGATAAATGGTGGTGACAGCAATGAGCCTAGCATGAACGATTTCTTCAACCCAAAGCCCAACACTACTACACTTTGCACAAATACTACTGCAACTCCTCTCACATATGTAGGACTAAAACATCATCTCGGTATGACTGCAACATATCTCTCTTAACAGTCTTTTAAGTAGCAACTTAGTTTTATTATACATGCCCGTTTACACACGTATATATATATAATTAATATTGGTGCATGCAGCCAAAACAAGTGAGCAAAGCAGGGGGAGAAAACTCAAAGAGCAAGCAGAAGCAACGAGAAGTTCGAGATGGAACCCAACAGCAGAGCAGCTACTAGCACTAGAAGAAAAGTACAGTTGCGGAGTTCGAACTCCAACAAATAACCAAATCCAACAAATAACTTCAGAGCTTCGAAGGTTTGGGAAGATTGAAGGGAAGAATGTGTTTTACTGGTTTCAAAACCACAAGGCAAGAGAAAGACAAAAACGCCGTCAAGTACAACAAAAACACAATAATACTGATCATGAAAGCTCGAATAAGATGAAAGATCAATCAGGTATTAATTTTGCTTGCTTTCACAATATTTGTACCTTTTTTTTCCTGGCTAGTTAGGGTACACATACTATATATATGGTTGTGTGTAACTACCAGAAATGTCTAGCATTCTTGTAATCTTGTTGGTCTTCTCATAAAAAAAAACAAACAAGCACAGATAGAGAGAACAGGTTTTTCTGCCCATTCTTCTCTTGCTTGACTGATTGCTGCCTTTATTGGTTTTGCAGTGATTCAATTTCTTCTCTTGCTTGACTCTTTGGAGATGTCATTTTCTTTGTTCTGTTTCACTTGTTAATAGGTCCGAGGAGGACAGTTCTTGGAGTTGATCAAACAAACAACTTGGCACCCTCATTCAAAATGCAGTACTGATCATGTAGAGGTTTGTACATCATCTTTGTCCTATATATGCCATTTGTTTCCAATGGTTAGAGTAAAGATACACCCAAAGATCAGCGAAATAACAATTATTTGATCACGAGTTCAGAGACAAGTTAATTAAAGAGCTTTTGCATGTCTGAACGGAAGATGCTCAAAAGCTGCATTCCTCGTTATCATGCAAGAACTCAGAAATTCTTGGACTACATTATAAGAGTGCACTTGGATTCTTATTTATTACTTTTGTATTTTTTTTTAAGGGACCTGTTTCAGTGAATGGAGCAGCAATAGCAGAAAGTGGAACACATGGGTGGTCAGAATTTGAGGAGAGGGAATTACAGCAGATGAAAAGTATCAGTCTTGATATGCATGCCATGTGGCAAACTATGGACTTGTCTTCCTCTACTCCCGTCCACCGTTTGACTAGCACCATGACCACAACAGCGTCAAAATTCTCAAGCCTTGAAGAGCACAGTTCGCTGTTGAGACCCACCAAGACAGCAACTCATGCAAATCATGATGGTGAAATTAGGGAAGTTCAAACTCTTCAGCTGTTTCCACTTTGTAGTGATGATGGTAATGGTGCTAATGGTACCAATAATGACAGAAATGTACCCATCAGGACCATAAATACGACCTTCACCCCAAGCCAGTTTTTTGAGTTTCTTCCTCTGAAGAACTGAAAGGAAACAGCAGCTAACCCATGTGACTACAATGCAGCTCTTAATTGCTTTGCTGTATATGCAATGTGGTTGATATGTTCACGTTTGTTTTCTAGTAGGAGATTGGGTGCTGTTCTTTCTGTTCACATCATGCTCAGAGCAACTGTAGGATAAGGACATCTTTTAGTATTGTTTGAGATGTTGCCTTATGCATATGGACCTTGTTGGTTAAGCCAAGGTAGACCTCCACTCTTTCCTACAGAGGCGTTTTCCTGACAAGATTTCTATTATGCAGACATTGTAGTAGATGGATGTGAACGAGTTTGTCGTTGAATTGAACCTTGAATCTAGACTCGCTGTAGATGTATGCATTTTTTTTCTTTAATTACAAAGGAGAGGTAGTTTGAACACAAAATTTCTTAAGGAAAAAAGAAATCTACTGTCAATTGAGCTACGTATGCATGTTGGTTCATAGGATTTATAGTAGAATAAAGTAGAATATTTTATTCCTATCGAGGGGATAGATACAATGCTTTTCTTATACTATAAATGAATTAAAACCGACGGAACTTTTCTTTTTTTTGGTATTTTTGCTGAACTCGATTGAATATATTAACTCTAAAAGCTCTCAATTTGATTTTTTAATTAGTTTAAATTTTAAAAATAACTTGAATGTTTGGTAAAAAATATAATATAATTTTTAATTTTTTTTAAATAATATATTTTTTATTGAGATGACAGTACTTTAGTTTGACATTAGTTTGACATGGACTTCGTGACTGAACCCATCAAACATCCAAACTGAATCTTGCTTTCATTTTTCTGCAAATCACACTAGCAACAGGGAAATTTTCAGGTTGGTCAAACTGGTCAATACTTGTCCTCCTGTTCTTAAAAAAGCCACGCTATCTTTTTATAATCTACAGCTTCAACTAACAACAGTCCATGAAACTCATGCACCCGAAGACCCCATTGATCATTTGCTGAGAGAGGGGGGTGCCCACAAGTTGTTGCTGAAAATTTTGCAGGGTTTTTGTCACTGAATGTCTGGTGCAAGGTTGAAAAAGCAGACAGAAAAAATAACAGTGCGAAAAAATAACAGTGAAGAGAATGGTGCCCAAAAACACAGCACTTAGAAAAAATAAAGATAATTAATTAATAATGGTACATACCATAAAAACGAGGGCAATCTAAAAATTTTACCTGAAAAAAAAAACAAAAAAACCCCCACACGTATGATGCAGTACTGAAGAAAATCACCAAAACTTGGCATGGGTGAGATGTTTTTTCACGTCAGACAGAGTTTTTAGATTGCCTTTGTTTTCATTACTTAATTCTCTTTACTTTCTCAAATATTTGTTTCATTTTAAACATGATTTTAATCTTTCTATTTATTAAGTGATGAAAAAAACTGTGTTTAATCTATTTCCATTCATTATGAATAATTCTTTGAGATTTGTAGCTGCATGCGATTCTATTTATAGAAAAAAATATACATATATATCATATCAGTATAATTGTTGGAAATATAAACAGCTAGGTAATTCATCAAATCAATAACCATGACTATTTAATTTGTTCATGAAAGGAGAAGGGATTTTAGTTCATTGTAGGATGGAAGAAATCTATTCCAATTGATTCGATCTAGAGTTTGAAGGGGGAAACAAATACATTTACAACGAGACAAAATCTTACAAGGAAAAATAATGAAGCAATAATGGTGTCTCCTATGAAACGAGGGTATCTAAAAATCTTAACCTGCCTCGGAAAAAAACATAACATAACATGGCAAGATATGGCGTGGAGAGCATTGAAAGTCTTGGGAGTTTTTGTTGCAAGGTACTTCTTGTTTTTTAGCCACCAAGGGCCTGTTTTATATTTTTGTGCTTCTGTTTTAAAGGTATTGTTTAGTTGATATATGTTTTCTTTTAAATAAATAAAAAAAAAGTGTTTATTATATATATTATCTATTTTTTTTATTAAAATGATAAGTTTCTCTTTTATAATTATTATTATAACTACTACTACTACTATTATTACTCATATACGGATATGTTAATATTTTATGTAACTTGATTTAAAAAAATAGCATATCGATTTTATTGAAATGATATGTTTACATATATTATTATTATATTTTTTTAGTTTTTTTGAAATTAAAAATTACTTTTATTAAAAAAAATTATTCACATCATGTAAGTTTAATAAGTTATATATTATTTAATATTACTAAAAAAATATTCATTAAAATATTTCCAGTATGTTAGAGTACTTGATGATTTTATATCTTAAAAGCGCAATAATAAATCTCACTTAAACACTATTTAACTGCTTCAAATGTAAAGCATGATAATCAGTTATCAAATATTATTTTTACCCCGGCGAACTGCATCATAACACCAAACAACATAATGTAGCAGTACCAAACAAGCCCTAAGGATTTGGATCTCAATCTGAGTTCGGTCACCAAACCCTGCAATATTTGGATCCCAATCTCTTTTTTTTTTTTATTAACTATATTTGGATCCATCATGACTTCAAAAACATGAGAGGGTCCAAATCCAAAAAGATACTAGAGAGCTTTTATGATGAAAAGGACAAAAAAAGAAAAGGGAAAAATTTATCTAATAACTATTTAATAGCTTTAATTATTTGCTTAACAAGGGATATTTTGCTCCTAAACCAAAATTAAATCCTTTTCTAATTGAATCTCAACCCCTTTCTAATTGAGCCAATTTTCATAGAACAAGATTAAATCCTTTTCTAATTGAGTTTTAAATAAATCATCCAAACTGGAGCATTTACAATAAAATACCTTTCTGCCTAGAGTTTGGAAAATGCTGATTGCTCAAACGAGGAAAAACATGTTCATGACATAATATTTTGGCCGACCAAAATTTGAAATTCCAAATCATTTTTTCTTCAAAATATTCAATTGCAAGACATTATTAGTCAAGTGGCCAGGCTCGATGCCCAACTAGTTGCCCAAAAATGTCAGAGCAGAAGATCAGCCATCGATAGCTTCCCTTAAAATCGTACCAAGAAACAGGATTCACTAGACGAGCAATCAAGAGGCAAGGCAAGAACATGTATGCAACTTACAAGAAAAAGAACAATCATGCAATGAAAAAAATGATACCCTGAATTTTCACAAAGGTACACAATTCGTGTCCTTTTTCTAGGGTCTTGCACGTCTATCAAACTTCCAACTAATTTACAAGAAACGAGAAAACCAGGGTACAAAAGAATCTGACTAGCAATTGTACAGCTTGTTAGATACAGCAGCTGTAGCAGTATGTATGATAACAATGCTCAGTTAATACCGGGGTAAAATGTAGTCTGCGTCCTCTGGCATCATGTACAAAAAGTTGCAGCTTCCCCATTTCAAGTCCCGGGAAATAATCTGATGAATGCGAACTCCATTAAATCCTTGAAGCTCCCAAAATTGAAGTGTAAGCCCTCCCACCATGCAGGAAGGGGAAAAAAAATGAAAGAATCGCGAGATGAAAAAATTGGAGTCATCAGCAAGATGTGCCCACAAAAATACCCGTAGAAGAAACAACAATCAAAATCTATTCCGAAGCGGGTCACGTAACTGAAGATGATCTTGAATCTTCTGTTCTGTTCACACGGCACATGCAATCTGGGCATGGATAGGAATATACGGAGTCATTTGGCCTTTTGAGTTCAAATCCTTTAGAATCGCTGTGAGACCGCATATTCATCATGTGTCGCTTGAAGCTCTTCCATCTGCAAAAAAAAAGGAAATACAAAATAGTGAGTGCTTGTTTCTGTACAATAAAGTGCATTCTAAACAACCAAACATGTTCAGACTCCAGTCCCCTTCAATTCTTTATCCGATCATTTTAGTCTAGCACCACATGAAATGCAGGGTCAAAATCAAACTCAAGGGTGCTATCTTTGAAGCAATATAAATCCATACCCGATTTTCGGATTATCAAAGAGCAATGCTAACTTTCGCTTGTCTGGCCTGATTGTCTTCGAGTGTCCACCATACAAGAATCTTCTATGACCCATCAAAAAATGGGGGAAGTTGCCACCCTGAGTTGTCACAAATACCTCACTGTGAAGACACACAGTGTAGTCTATTGCAGCCATCCTGGAAGAATAATTCTGGAAGCAGCAACTCAAGTCAAATCAATGACACTTAATCAGGCCTGAAAGATGGATGAGAGAAAACCACAAACCATACAGACCTTGAATGGATCAAGTTCCTCATCCAATGCCAGCATGTCTTTAGTTAACAGATTTGGAAACATTTCCAACAGCGGGGCCATGTATTTTTCAGAATTGTAAATCTTTCCAGAGGCCAAATAGATATGCGTGTTTTTATCAAAACCCATGCCCCTAAGCATCAATCCAACCTGAGAAGGTTTAAAAAATATCATGCTATGAGAAAACTATACCAAAATCTACAAACCTACAGGCACATGTATAAGAAGCTTTACAGTTACATAAGCAGATGGAAGTTTTATTTACACCTCATTATGTTGAGAAGTCTCAATTTAAGGTAAGAAAGCGATCAGAGTGTTTCATATGCATTCACCAGTGCTTCATGGTTGGGTCAATACCTGCTTTCCTTTGGACTTCAAGTTTAAACTAGTAGTGACAAAATACAGAATTTGCATGATAGCTCAAGAGAATGTGAGGTTATGGGACCACAGTTTCTTAGGCCATACACAGTGCAGTTACTTGAAGACATGTTGAAAGCTGTTTGTGCTTCCTAGGTTGTAAAACTGAACCCATTTCTCAGTCATCTCAGAGCTAGAAGAACATATACACCTACTTATCCACCAACTTTTAAGATAGTGACAAAAAAACAGCTGAAATATTTCCAGTTTACTTTAGAATGTCTCAACAAGGATTCACAATAAGGGAAAAACATTGGCAACGATTAGCATTCACAATAGTTTCTACCGAAGTGTCAAGCATGAGTATTTTACACCTATTGACATGAAGATCATGTAAAGAGAACACATGGAATTGAATTTTGAGTATTGCTTTTCAATGGAATCGAGTAACAGAATATGAATGTATATTACCTCTAAAGGAGTAAGAGGACACTTCCCATTGAGCCTAATTGCCCCAGGACGTATAGTCCGACCAGGCTTTGTAAATTTTCCTTTCCAACCCCTTTCCCTCGCTTCCTTCATGTCTTTAGCTTCTTGCTCTCCACCATCAAATACACAGCAAGAGAAAGCAACCATGTCCTGCAAGTGCGCATTTGCAACCAATTTAAGATTTCACCCAAAAAATACAAAGCATTGTTGGTTGTAATAGTAAACAACACTAGCATTGAATCTGCTAATTTAATGACAGCTAACCTCTTCAAAGCGAAGATGAATAGAAACATACTTTCCACCATGGCTTGCGCTGCGTTCTTTCATTCTTGCTACCAATGTTTCTCCCATAGTTAATATGGGATTTGAGAACCTTAAAGCTTCATAATTTGCCAAACATCTAAGCCGTTGGACAGCTGGAGGAACGTCAAATGATAGGCGATTTGCAAAAGGAGAAATCCTTATGACCCTGAGACGGTTTTCAAAAATCATTGCTTCAAATTAACAATCATAAAAATTGATTGCAATATATTCAGCAGTCACCGGTAATAGACACACAGTGAGACTCATGAAACATCATCAGAATGTGCCGGAGTCGTTCCAAAGAAAGACATCATTGTGGCGTAGACACACCAACAAAACCAGAAACAAGAGAATTAATTCTCTAGAAGAAAATTCATCTTTTCTAATATCAATATATGACGTTCTTTATGAATGTCTGCATATGGTGCTTATCTATAGGCAACAAGACAAATAAAATAAGAAACCTACTAAATAGAATTCCTAAACAGTCAAATAATAATTCCCAACGTTGTTTTTCTTCATCCCCCATCACTGCCTACCGACACTTCGAACATGTTTGCATCATATGTTGGTTATAATAATCTCTCGAGAAAAGCAATCAAAATAGGGAAAATGCATCAGAGTAGTCAGGGTCAGAATCTAAGGTTTAACATCAATACAGTGATGCAGACAATTTCAATGTTAAGATGTAATTCTCTTTTACAGAGTGAAATAAACTGTTATAGAGCAATACAAGAAAGAAGTTATCAATTAATTACAACAGATTAGATTAATTTGACCAAAGAAAGTGATCAATTAATAATGACAGATTAGATTAATTTGACCTTGACAATCATTCATAAATAAATACCAACACGTCCAAAACTTATTTGTGTGACCACCACGGGGGCTGCCCAAAACCACATCTTAAGGCATCAATGGATGGTATGGTTATCAGCACAAACTGAAACATAGAATGAAATGAGAGAGGGGGACACCTGGAATGACTTGCTGTTTAGATGGAACACAGAGTAGGCAAGTTAAAAGGTGGGAAATCTATGTTGTAACAAATAAGATTACAGCTTTACCACTCACCTTTCTTCTAATAGCTTTGGAAGGACAACATCCCTGTAATACTGAACAGGTGCCCATGCTTTTACTCTGAAGTTCTGGACATTAGTCATGTTGTTATCATAACGCTCCATAAGATATTCAGGAATCTTATCAACCACCCTTACAACACTTTCCAATGTACTGATAAAATAGTCCTCATCATATATGTCTTTGAATTTGCTGCACAAGTAAAATCCCGTCTCAGCTGCTTTGGTCTATATGAAAACAGGTCTCTTGGAACAAAATATTATTATTTACACATAAATTTCTCATAAACTGTGGAATAAAAACAATAAAAGGATTCCACTTGTAGACAATGTTGTGCTTTGTTCACAACACAATCAACAAGTACAAAAATAAATAAAAATCCTCAATTTGTTTGCCCAACTTCAAAACTGCTCTTTTTCTCAAATAGAAATTTTAGATCATGGATAATTTACATACGTATCTCTCTCATTCATGAGCTAGTTCAATGAAAAAGGTAGAAGATAGTCAAAGGAACCTCTCAACCCAAATGCACACCTTGCAGAACGCTTACCTAACAATAAGAAATCAACTTAAATATTTCTCACAAAATATCAATCTCCAAGAACCATATTTTTCAAGAGGTAACATGTGATAGGGTGGGAACATCTAGCAACCACTAGACAAACCAGCTTGGAATCTCCCTCATAAAGGTACAAACAAAACAAGCTAGTAACCACAACACAAACCAGTATGAAAATCAAAATCATCTATCATGATAAATAATCCACCCAAACTACCCATATGTAATTTCTTTTGACCATATTTAAAATAAACCAAAGCATCTTATTTCTGTCAAGAAGCCAATTCTGTTAAGAATTCAAAAAACTGAAGTTTCATAACTTTGTGTGCTTGGTTGAATACAAAAGATATAAGGAAAAGTGGTAAAGTAGTTGCCCACTACCCAACAAAATGCCCATAGTTCATAGCAGCAAACATCTGCCACGAAATCTAGTCCACATGGAAGAAAAAAGTGGGAATCGATAGCACATCAATCAGGCCCAAACTTTTACAATAATGCACACGGAAAAACATGGCAGTTAACTGCAACCTACCCAAAAAATTACTTTGATCAAACCTGACATATATAATAAAGTTGCATCATATACAATTATCCACCATAACTGCTAACTGAATTCTCGCCTTAATTGTTGAAACTACAGCTAGGGTCAAATGAAGAAAGCGGACAGCTCCAAAGTTTTAATATAAGCATGCAACTGTTTGCTCATTCAGTCAACCCTCAAGCTAATTTTTCAAAGCAAACGAATGTGCATTTGATTTGTTTATCAATGAAAATGTCCCAAAACAAAAAAATCATCCAAACTATACCCTCCTAGAAGCCAAGTTTGAGTGATTTGAAATTGATTCTATCATGGCCAACTTTTATGGCAGGTCTTACAGAGAAAGTGCAAAGGGGAACTCTCAAAAAGTATTCAAGTATATCTGACCAGCATATGTAAACCTGCATGAAAGAACCAATGCTATACACCGTTTATATATTAAAATCCAAATAACTAAACCAAATCATCCATTATTTGTATGACTCAATAGATTGTAAATTATCTCCAACAGAAAACTCGTACTATCTTACATGACCTATGCATGAAACAATCAACCACAGTCAACAGGACCAAGGGGAGGAAGGTGACAAATCCAAACAGTGTCTAATAGATAATCTCATGGAAACTCTAGTTCAGAATTAGTGTCCTAATAAGAGTTTTTCTGCCCATACAGAGTAAAGGAAATAGTTTTTATAATATTATTTGGCAGATAAGATGTTGACAGGCATCACACGAGCATGAACTGTTGTAAGTTTATTTGATTTTAGCGTGCATTTAAGCAGTAAGCTAAGCAGCTTCTTATGGTATTGACCAAATTGGGAAATCTCAGCATTTGTATGCAGAATGCAATAGTTAATTTACAGAGGCCTTTTACAATAGTTAGGTCAACTTATAGCCATATTAATATCCCAACATCATGAGAACCTTTTTATCAGATTAAGCTACTTGAAAAAGGGATAATACAGCATATGACGTGGTATTCCTACAAGTTACTTCAGTAGTACAGTTCACGAGTCAAACCAATAAAATCTCGTACTTTTTTCTCTATTACAACATTATTAGGCATATGGTCCCAAAAGATTACTGAAGAACAGGTGTTGACAAACCTAGGATCTCTCCAGATGCTATGATAATGAAAGTTAGGAATGAGGAGAGTTGCATTAAGAAAGCCCGCCACAGCAACCGCATTGCATATCTACAAGGATCCACAGCACTTGTGTTGAGAATACAAAATTGACAATTTGTTAAATGAACAAGAAGCTTGCATACTAAGAAAATCATGAACATTTATGACTATGAAATAAGCAAAAACAAAGAATGAAACCAACCGAAGTTCTCTGCTGATTCAGACCACCATTTGCCTCGACATAGATGTAACCATTTGATTCAGGTAAGCCTATCATGAAACATCCACAACACTGAAACTTGGTAAACATAAAGACAAACATGACTAACACTTGGACAAGAAACATGTAGGACACAAAAAAAAATGAAAAGAAAAGGAAAACATGATTACAAAGATATTGGCAAGTATTTATAGTGAGGAAAACATATTATTTATCCCTAACCGATAAGAAAAATCCTCCTGATATTCTATGGCATAAAAAAAATTCTTGAATGATATTGAGACTGAAACAGGTTGTTAAAGGTGGGAGCTACAATAAATACAGTCCTGTATTAAAATGACAAAGGTAGCATTGGTTTTCTGTTGTTTCATAGCAGTAAGAGTGACCACAAGAACAGGTATTCATGATGCAAAACCAGAATTAGATGTTATGTTTGCAATGGTGAGCCAAAAAAAATAGTAGCAATGATTTGAATATAGTAAAATAATATTATTCCAGTAATAGTCCAACTTATGATCATTAACCATATAAATACCAGAACGACCAATATCAATAAGGCCCAGCTTCTTTTGACAGAAGAAAGCAGGCACTGAATTGAAATGCAGGATAAGTATAAACAGTGAGAAGTCAATCCCATTCCTATGCAGCATATCCTATTAAAAACATCTGCAGACCAACTGCCTCAAAACAACTGTGACCATTATATTCAGACAGACTTTTTCATGCTCCTGTACATTCTCTTTATCCATACAAGAATGATGCAAGCCTAAACAGAAACAAATGCCACGCACAAGTGCACACAATACAGCTACTGTTCAAATAAATGCAACAAAGCTTCATTAACATCCAATTACATCTTATTAAGGAAACCATATTTCTGCAACTAAAAAGATCCAAATCCAAGTATCTCGTACAGCAGAGATGCATCAAACTAAAGCAAGCAAAAATTAATTGATATTAATAACAGGTTTATATCAAACAATTGCAACAATTAAAACCCTACATACTATTCGCAACACTACACTTCAAAGACTAGCTGGTCAAGATATAGCATAATGAAGCTCCTTGACATAATCCATACCTTCAGAAGACTTCTTTATGCACTGTCTCCACTCACCACTTCTATACGAGTTTTTCCATACAGTTGATAGCTACAAGGAATTCAATTTCTTATCAACACGGACTAAAACATGAGTAAAGAGTAAACCATAAACATAAAAACCAATGGAGTGATTCTATAGATAGCCATAACAAGCAGCCAATCACAAATATATATATATATATAAGGCATTTAGAACTATAGTAATGCATTTCTCAGAAATAAGTTCTATCCAATTCTATAGACATTGCTATACATATCACAAATTGGAGCCAGCAACATCAAGCTGCCCCGTTTTAAAAATGAAACAAAACTAAGTGATAATTAAAAATTTAGATAGTTAAATCACACTTTGATTCTGATTTACAATTCATGCGATGCCAAACAGTTTCTACTGCAAGATCCCAACTTTCCAAATCATGCAGAAAATAAAGAAAGAAATAATAAAAAGCGCACCGCATCAGCTGAAGAATTATCGGCATCCATTTCCAGTCGAAGCTTCTCATAAATCTGAGGGCTCCGATAAACCGAACCAGGAGCAGGCTTATGGTCAATTACAGGGCCAACATCGAACGACACCGTTCCCATGTACAAAAGCATACCAGAAATATAAATGAGAGGAGCGAAAAGGAAAATCCCCTGGCGGCGGAGGAGGGCAGAGAGGAGGAACCAAGCTAGGCGGTGTGCGAGGGACCTTCCTGGCGGGTAGGAGGAAGGGGTGAACCGGCCAGACTTGGACCGGCCTCCTCCTCCACTTCCGTGACGGTACCTAGGTGAACGGAGCGGCGATTGAGGCGGTGAGGGTGTTGTGTGGCCGCTGCTAGGTATTCTATTGTATGCGTGCATTTAGTAGAATTGCAATAGTAATTCGATTTGGATCTTCGTCGTTTTGATTACTAGTTCTTTCCTACGACGTGTCGTCATGCATCTCTGTGTTTTTAGTGCTCTCCCTCTACCTCTCCCCTCTCTTTCTTGATTTCTCTCCCCCCTCTCTCTCTTGTTTGGAATGGTTTTAGAAGGGGAAAGACAGAGAGAGAGAGAGAGAGAGAGAGAGAGAGCACGTGGTGGTGGGGAGATATTGTGCATGCAAGGAATGTATTTAAAAAAAAAAAGAGAGGGTGTTTTGATGGTGGGACTCGAGAATGGCTTCCAAATGGTGTTGTTCTCGATGAGAAATATAATACGTTTAAGATTAGATCGATGTTGTTTTCTCTCTTTTCGCTATTTCTTTGTTTGAAAATTTAAATGACGCTTCAAGTTAACTTTAGCATCCCTTGACCTCTTTTCTAATAGGAAGATTTTAGAATATCCTGGAATGATTAATAATATTAATTTTATAAATTTACAAAAAAAAAATGAAAAAAAAATCACATCCTAATCTATAAAAAATATTTTTATTTATATTTAGAATATTTTTTTCTCTCCCTCTTTATTTTTTTTTACTCTTTACAATTATATCTTTTTCATGGAGCAAATATTAGCGGTAAGGGCTGAAACACTCAAAAAAATTCACCTATACATACTGGTCTGGTATGTATGGATGGTTTATTTAAGCGTTGATTAAAAACAAGTTTGAATGTTGGCAGCAAAAACTGGCTTTGAGGTGTCCAGTGATTTCTTTTTTTAAATGTTTTTTAAAATATATTTATTTTTAAAAATATCAATTTAATTTTTCAGTGTTTTTTTATGATTCTGATATGATAGAAAAATTCATCGCCCTGCATTCAATATTAACAACTCATGTGTCCGTTGACCGAGAGCATTTTTCATTTTCTTATTTATTTATTTCTTAACGACGATCCACCTATCGCATTTTATTCTCGCCTTTTATTATTTTTTGTTCTTTGTACAATTAATTAATCACATGAAAAAGTTGTTTGGATTTTGCCAAGATTTATAAGCAGCTTGGGAACAAATAGTCTTGCTCCCATTTTCTCGACGAAACCAAGAAAACTAATAGAAAGGAATTGTAATTTGCGTGAGGCTGCTTTTTTATTTTTATTTTTATTTTTATTTTCTTAACGTCAGCAAGGCTGCATCAATCAACGAAATTAGAAGAGAAGGCAGTTCACAGTTGGCACAGGAAAGCACTTGTAGTGCAAGTAATCATATGCTATCAATGCCCCTTATTTTAGAAGGGAAGCACGTGCCATGACGAGGCACAGCTGAGTGGCGTCACTGGCGCGTTGTTGGTTGCCCTCTCCTTCGTGTCTGCTACCAGCGCACAACAAAAGCACATGCACTCGCTTCGAACTGGTTTGATTTCTGTAAAGATAAGTTATAAGTTATTTTTCAGAGTATTTTTTATTTAAAAATTTATTTTTAATATTGCATATCAAAATCATATAAAAATATATAAAATATAATTTAAAATAAAAAATTAATTTTTTTAAAAAATATTTTTAAGCTACAAAAATAAACAAACAGTGATCTCAGCCATCATCACAGCGCCCATTTTCCCTTCCAATTTTTTTGTTCTTTTTATCTTAAGCTATACTCCCCACGTTGTGATCTTTATTGAAACCCAGAGATGACTGAAAAAAAAAAATCTCGTGGAAGTACCAATTGCCAGTAGAAATCCTGCCAAAAACCTTGTAAAAAAAACCACTAAAGAAACATCCCCAGTGGCTGGAATGTAGGAACTCTAAAACATTCCTGACTGAAACGTAAACTTACAAGTTCGAATGTAGCTCGTAGGGGACTGATTTGAGCTTTAATTGCCTGATACGATCACCTTGTCTTGTGAAGGGGTGTTTGGTGGTTTGATTATAGTTTTTAAAGTGTTTTTTATTATAAATATATTAAAATAATTTTATTTTTATTTATTTGAAAATATTTTTAATATCAATCTGAAAATATCAAAAAAATATTATTTTAAAATAAAAAAATAAAAAAAATCCAGTTCTTTTTAAAATATAAAAACAAATAGATTCGGTCAAAGGATGTTAACTTTAAAGATAGACATTAAATTTGGAGAATATCACAACCTTCATCCCTAAACAAATGGTGCCTTTTATTTTAATCATGCCAGATGCATCACAGGCATGTGAATTGAAGATAATGCAGGGAATTTTTAAATCAATGGAAGCAAACTCATTTACGGGGACACTCTGTGCTGCGACACCTTTATTTTCACCATTGGCTGAAAAACTTAAATAATTCTAATCCAGGTGCTTCTAGTAGTTATTTTATGTTCTTGTATCATACGGCAATTGCGCATGGATGTCTTACAGAAACGCATCGCTGCAGTTCTGTCAGTCACGACACCCTCTTCAAGTTAATTATTTAATTTAATTTAATTTAACTACTGTTCTCTTTTCTTGCCCTGTTCCCCCCCTGTTGGTTGGCCTGTGATTGCTTTATTTCACAGATTTGTTGGTCTACCAATTTTTTTCTTACATGAAAAAGACACGAAGCAAAAATTTACAAGAGGGCCATTTTGATTTCAGGACAAGCAAGTTGGGTTCTCGGTACGTGCTCCACCAGTGAGTAGTGACCAGACCTCTATTCATTGCCAGCTCTGTGAAAAACCCCAGCACAAAAATAGACAAGTGGCCAACTAATTTCCTCGTCTTCCCCTTCGTAACACGCCGCCCCACACCAAAACGGGTTGGATTGGGATCCTTGGTTTTATTTTTTAAATCCTGGCCTTAAAATTTATATCAATGAGGTCATTGTATTTCCGTTTCGAGGTGAAGCTGTTACTGAAATAAAAGGGAAAGAATTAGGCAAATAAATGCAATCAAGATTTGTATTTCTTTTTTCAGTATTAAATCAATGATTAAGAACAATAATTAAAACTAAAGAGAAAACATTTTATTTGCTTATAATATGTTTTTCTTTCAAGATGTTAGAGTTTTTAAAAGCAACAAAAATTCTCCAAATCTTTTAATCATTTTTTTAGTTAATAAAATATATAAAAAAAATACGGTGAAACTTGAGAGAATTATTTATATAAAAATTAAATTAAATTAAATTATACTTCCAGATCCTTGTTTCTATTTCAACTCAACTTTTAGTTTAACAAAGTTTAGCAATCGATCTAAATTGAAAAGCTAGGGTTCATGTCACTTTATCTCAATCACCCCCAAAGCATTCCATCTGCCAAGAGCAGCAGTTTCCTAAGATTTGCTCGGCCGAGGAGACCATTAAATTAACCAACCATGCCTCCAGCTCACGGTCTAAAAGCAATTGATAATGAACGGGGACACCATGTGCTGCTTTTTCCATGATCAAACGAGGCAGGTGAGGTTGGCTTGAAAAGTAGCCTCTCCTCGTGTGCTCGATAAGAAAGCAGCTCTTCAAACTTCGGTATGGGAGGCAACGGAAAGAAATGGAAAATCGATTTTCATCGTGGGTATTCTCGTGTAAGCTAGAATACATTTTCTTAAATCATTTAAAAAATATTTTGTTGTTCTTGTTGACGCGCAAACTATCCTAGAGATATTCTTTCCACCCCTGAAAAAAAAAACGCAACACATGAAATTTGCCACCGAAAGGAGCACTTCTCTTGGCAAATCAGGACAGCGACTCATGTATGGTCACTGAGATTTTCCAATCAGACAGTTCATTGCCTAGTTAGCCTATACATTACACTTTCTCACTATGTTGTTGTGGGGCTACTAAGAAACTAACTTCAGGTTGTCCAGTTGTCTTCCTTGTTTATCTCCTCAATCACGGCCTCAGGAGACGCAAGCACACGGACATGGATGTGAGAACAGACAGTACTAGAGGGGCCAACCATGTAGATTGGAATTTTGGGCCTCACAAGATGATTTTGCAAATTACTAGGCTGGCACTAAGATCGCAGTTGAGATCAGTTTTTTTTTTTAATGTAACTAAATATTTTCATATCATGAAAAACTATTTTGTAATATTATTAAACCTGAGTTAATTTTAAAATTTTTCCACTTCTTGTCTGGACTAGGTTAAAATTAAACCATATAAAAATTATCTTGATATAATCTGATCGACTTGATCAGTTCAAGAGCAACCCAACCAAACAGTAAACCCAACCTAACAGTAAAAAGATATGAGAATAAAATTAAAAAAAATTAACATAAAAAACTCTCATAATCCATATACTTGCTCAGCTCGTGTTTAAAATTAATTTGTGTGGGAGTTTTATAAACATGATTCAGTCAACTTGACCAATTTAAAAACAATCCAACCACTTAAAAGATAGGATGAGATTAAAAAAAAAAACAAATAAAATTGATAAAATAAAAATTCTTCCAACTCGATTCCTTGCCTAACCAGTTTTAAAATTAAACTTATTGGGAATTAATATGAGATGACTCAATTGACTTGTACTGAAAAGAAGAAAAATAAAAGGGAGCAATACAGAGTAGAATTAGCATTGCCAGTTGCAATGTACTGTCTGGTGGTTCGAGAGATGTGGATTGCTCCAACACTTTGCCTGGAACAAATTCATCACCCTTTAATGCAATGCCAGGCATGCCGATCATCGCCAATGAATATTCATCTTTAAAATGGTGCAGATCTTATGACAATTATAAACATAGTTAAAAATCAAAATGCCGTACTTTTAACCCAAAAAAAAAAATCAACACATTAAAAACCAGGTTTTGTCCCGAATCAACAGGATCTTAGATCAACTTAAATTTGGCAACCCATGGTCATAAATCAACTTAGATTTGGCTAATTTAACCATTCCTCTATTTTTCAACCTGGACAGATTCAAACTCTGGAAGTACAAGATCCAGATCAACTCGCCTTTCAGGTTTCATAACCATGACCATCCCCACTATTCTACCAACAACCTAAAAATGCAAAAATCTCGAAATTTCAAGATCCATATCTCAGAACGGACTGGTTGTCTGGGAGTCGCATATCTAAATTCCAAAAAAGAAATCATGTTTTCAACTGAGTCTCCGACTCTCCATAGACACTAAATAAAACCTTTACTGTCGAAGTCTCTCCGAATAATTAAACTTAAATCTTTTAATGATCTCCCTTTCGTCCATAATGCATAATCTGAATTTTAATTTGCTGTAAATCTAAACCTCACTTGGCATCTCATGGCACACGCGCCAAACTAAATTCCTCACAGCAATAACCAATAAGAGAATACAAAGAACAATAATCCTACCATGCATTCTCACAACCAAGCTAGCATCTACGAGATATAATCCAGTTATTTAAATCGAGTTACATCCACAAATGTCATTGAAGTATGATATTGGAATGATCAATCATTAGTCTTGAAAAAAATCAGAAAGTGCAAACACCAATTCACTGGCATTTAACATTTCAATCATTGATAGCATATATAGCATCAACGGATAGGCCAACCTATCCGTTCATCCACGACCCATTTGCTCTAATCAGTAAGTCAATGCTGATTGTTTTTAAGACACCAGCACCTATGCTGACAATAACAACGACAAACTCTAAAGCAAAATCTCAGAGCCATTTCCACCATGAACTCGAAAGTCATCGTCAAATTAACCAATACTTGAATCAGTCATGTACTTATTCCCATATGGTTCTGTTTCAGTCTAGTTAAAGACGAAAATAATGCAAAAACAAGGGGGAAACCCCCAGAAAACAGAGACAGATAATTGTCATTCTCATATTCTAAAGTAGACTAACTTTAATTCAATTAAAAAAAACCCAATCTGTTAACAGTTACATCCATAGAAACCAGGGCCTTAACCCCAAAAACCTAAATATAGTTCCCAAAAAACAAAAACCCATTTAAATGGACTGCAACCAATTTCTACTCATGTAAAGTGCCCAAGATATCCTCGTCCCTGTACAAAACATACCTGCAAAGGAAAAAAGAACAACCAACACAGACCCAACAATAACAAAAATAAATAAATACACGGATAGTCAAACCATTAAAAGAATATCATAATACACAAAAATTAAATCAATACACATGAAGCACTTACTCTTTTTCACCAAGCTTGACTTGGGTACCCCCATATGAAGGCAAAAGCACAGTGTCGCCTTCCTTCACAGCTGGAGGGATAGTGTTCCCTTCAGGGCTCCTTAACCCAGGACCCACGGATATCACTTTCCCTGAGTTCAGCTGTTTTCATCCCAGGCAGATCACCACCACCCAAATTCAATTATAATATTAAATGTAAAGAGGAAACAGATTAACGCTGAAATATAGATAAAAGCAAAAGTGAATGAGATACCTTAGTAGATGTCTCGGGGAGGAGAATTCCAGCAGTTGTTTTGGAGGCAGGGACGATCTTCTCCACCAGGACGCGGTTGAGGGTAGGAATCAAGCGCCTTGCCATTCTCTTCTCTTTTGTTAAAAAAACTGTTTCGGCAAAGTGAGAGTGGAGCTGCAGTTCTGGATGTCTCCTTTTTAAAAAAGAGGGATTGCAGGAGGAGGAAGGGATTGGGGGATCAAGTTTCTCTAGAGAGAAACAGAAGGTTCTGGACTTAGATCCTAGGGTTTTGTTAGGGTTTTAACTGGAGGGCTGCGTGCCATTAATTATGGGCATCCATGTTTCGAGTATGGGTAAGGACTGCGGGATGGATACGAGTCTGGGTACCGGTCGCCCATTAACCAATCCCAAATTCTACTCTGTCAAAAAGGTTTTGCCCAGTATCCAGCCCATATAAGTTAAAGAATCACTCCACAAATCCATATCCTCCCGGCCCGGCAACATGCATGCCTGTTCCTTTTACATAACTGGCTTGTCCCAGCTAGAAAATAGATTTTCTGTTCATTTTTGTCTCTTTGGTTTTCAAAAAAACTATTTTAATCCTCGTGTTTAATAATAATATACAAATCAGTCATCAATTGAAAGGTTCTTGGTCCTCGTATGTTTTCAGAAATACATATAAATTCTTGCAGTAAAATAAATGGATTTAGATCCAAAACATGTTAGATCGTGAAATTCAAATTAGAATAGAATCTCAATTATGTTATTTAACCGATTTGAATTTTTAAAAACATGACTTGTCATTTTCCTTACAAGAATAACAAAGGATCTCATCCCAAAAAACTCCCATGTATTGAGAAAATATGACTTGGGTGTCCATACAAAGCATTTTCTATATATAAACATTCTTTTCTTTTCGTTTACCACGTGAATAAAATAAAATAAATGCATAAAAAAAGGTTCGAACCAGGTGACTCGCACTGTGACATGTTATTTCAGAATGAAAAATCAAGATTGAGGCTTATAAATTCTTTTTTTTTTAATTGATTAAATGCTTACCATTTCATAACCACATTATGTTCATTTAACTCAATAGTGGCGATGGAGACTAATTCATTTATGGATAGCGAGTACAAGGTCAGAAGAGCAAATGTATATAAATCGATCCAAGATAAAATGAAAAGTGTTGGATGATTTGCACTATTAACCTGCTCCGAATTCCTTAAGAAATATAATCCTGGGGTTCAGGGAAAAAAAAAGAGGAAACACAATAAAAGAAAGATAATAACGCGTGAGCGGCAGGATTCGAACCTGCGCGGGCAGAGCCCACATGATTTCTAGTCATGCCCGATAACCACTCCGGCACGCCCACTTAATGATGAGAAGATGATTACTATATTATACTCAATTAATAATGTTTTTTTAAGCTGTAAGGAGATTTTTTTTTTGACTAAAGTACTAAAATTGATAGTGTTTAAATGCTTAAAAAAATTGGTATCACAGTAACAGTTATTTTTTAAATTTATTTTTTATGTTTGTATATTAAAATCATATAAAAATATAAAAAATAATTTTTTTAAAAGATTTTTTTGAAATACAAAAATAAATAGTGTAATTATATTTTTTTAATATAATATTATTAAAAATTCAAATCTTAGCCGAGACCGTAGAAAAAATATTTTTTTATGAATATATTAATTCAGATATGATTAGACTTCTTAAAAATCTACTAAGGAGAGAGATTCACCTTCAATGGGTGAAGTGTGGTTTGAAAATATCTTTATTAACTAAAACTGCTTAGTGTTTTATTGTGTAAGTGTGAGTGAAACACTGAGCAATTTTTATTTTTTTTATCTTTTTTTTTTATTTTTTTTTGGTTTTCTATGCTTTTATGGGTTTTTTTTTTTTGCTTTTTTTGTCCTTTTTTAATGAATTTTTTTTGTTTAGTTTTTTTTTGTTAATGTTAACTTTTTTATTTAGTTATTAGATTTTCATGACACGGATCCCGAGTTTAACGAGTTAATCTGAAATTTTTTTTTGCTTTTTTTTTTAATTAATAACATATATTAAAACTGTTCAGTGTTTTACTTTGCAGTCCACAGTGAAACACTAAGCTATTTTTTTTGTTTTTAATATTTTTTTTTTTTGCTTTTTATACCTTTATGGGTTTTTTTTTTGCTTTTTTTCTTTGTGTTTTTTTTTCTTTTAATGAATTTTTTTGTTTAATTTAGTTTATTAATGTTAATTTTTTTTTAGTTATCGAGACTTTCATGACACGGATCCGAGTTTAACGAGTTAATCTGAAATTTTTTTTTTCTTTTTTTTAATTAATAACATATATTAAAACTGTTCAGTGTTTTACTTTGCAGTCCACAGTGAAACGCTAAGCTATTTTTTTTGTTTTTAATATTTTTTTTTTTTTGCTTTTTATACCTTTATGGGTTTTTTTTTTTGCTTTTTTTCTTTGTGTTTTTTTTCTTTTAATGAATTTTTTTGTTTAATTTAGTTTATTAATGTTAATTTTTTTTTTAGTTATCGAGACTTTCATGACACGAGATCCGGGTTTGACGGGTTAACCTGGTTTGACGAGTTAACCTAAAATTTTTTTTTTGCTTTTTTTAAAGTTTGATGAGTTAACCCGGAATTTGTTTTTTGCTTTTTTTCTTTTTAATTAATTTTTTTTGTTTAGTTTAGTTTTTTAATGTTAAATTTCTTTCTATTTAATTATCAGACTTTCATGACACGTATCCCAGACTTGATGGATTAACCCATTAATTTTTTTTCTATTTAGTTATCAATCTTTCATGACGCGAATCCTAGGTTTGACGGTTTAACTTGGTTTGAAGGGTTAACCCAGTTAATTTAGATTCTTTTCTTTTTCTTCATTAATTTTTTTTTCTTGTTGATTTTTTTTCTTTGTTTTTTAATTAATCTATTTAATTATCACACTTTTATGACAAGATCTTGCAGCCAGACCCACATTCAAGGCTCTTGGGTCCGGTGTTGCAGCCAGACTCGTTTAAACTTGAGTCATGTAAGTTTAATACTATTATTAATACCATAAATATTACTCCTGGGTCAAGCGTTACAGCTGAACTAAAGGCTCTTGGGCATATCTTTGCAGAAAGACTTAACACTCTTAGATCTTACCATTTTTTGATATTTTTTATGCAAGAAAAAAAATTTAACCCGTGGCGTGTGCCTTTATTTTTTTTTCTCTTTTCCTTTTTAAGCCTTTTTACTGTGGATTGCACAGTACAGTCCACAGTGAAAAAGATGATGCCTTTAGTTTTTTTTTTTGTCTTTTTTAATTAATTTTTTTTAATTTAATTTTTTAATATAAATTTTTTTCTATTTAATTATCAGACTTTCATGACATGGATCCCAGGTTTGACGGGTTAACTCAGTTTATTCAGATTTTTTTTCTTTTTTTTCATTAATTTTTTTCTTCCTATAGGTTTTTTTTTCTCTTTGCTTTTTCCTTTTTCCTTTTTAATCAATATTTTTTTTAAATTTATTTCATTAATAATAAATCTTTTTTCTATTTAGTTATCATACTTTCATGACACGAATTCCATGTTTGACATGTTAACCTGATTTGACAGGTTAACCCCGTTGATTCAGATTTTTTTCCTTTTCCTCGTTAGTTTTGTTCTTCCGATTTTATCTTTTAATATTGTATGCAGTCCACAGTGAAAAGGCTGAAACCTTTAGTTTTTTTTTTTGCTTTTTTTTTTGTCTTTCATTGTGGACTTCACGGTGCGGTCCACTGATAAAAAAGCTGATGTCTTCTTTTTTTTTTAATTAATTTTTTTATTTAGTTTGTTGATATTAATTTTTTTTTATTTAGTTATTAGACTTTCATGACACGGATCTCAGGTTTGACAGGTTAACTCAGTTAATTTAGATTTTTTTTCTTTATCTTTATTAATTTTTTTCTTCTTATAATTTTTTTCTTTTATTGTTTCTTTTTATTTAATATTTTTTATATTTAATTTAGTTCATCAATATTAAATTTTTTTCTATTTAGTTATCGAATGATGCCTTTAGTTTTTCTTTTTGCTTTTTTGTTGTTTTTATGCCTTTAATTGTGGACTGCGCCTTTGTAGTACACAGTGAAATGACTGATGCCTTTTCGTTTGTTTTTTTCTTTTTTAATTAATTTTTTTATTTAATTTAGTTTGTTAATGTTCAAACGGGTTAACCTGGTTTGACGGGTTAACCCAGTTAATTTTGTGTTAACCTGTCAATTGTTTTTTCTATTTAGTTATCAAACTTTCACGACACGAATCTAAGGTTTGAAGGGTTAACCATGTTAATTCATATTTTTTTATTTTTCTTCATTAAGTTTTTTCTTCATTTTGGTTTTTTTCTTTTTAATTATCACACTTTTATGACACGACCTTGCAGCCAGACGCACATCCAATATTATTGGGTCTGGTATTGTATTCAGACCCACTTAAACTTGGGCCATGCAAGTTTAATGTTATTATTAATATTATAAATATTATTCTTGGATCAAGCGTTGCAGCCACACCCAAGACTCTTGGGTATAACTTTGTAAAAAAACCTAATATTTTTAAATCTTAATTTTTTTAATATTTTTATACAAAAATTATTGACCCGCGATATGACACGTTTCATAGAACTAGTTAAAACTAAAATTGGTTCCCCGATTACAGTTTTCGCATCAGAAAGAACTGCACATTTTGACGTATCACTGTGATCCTTGCCATCTGAAAGGAGTATCCTTTGCTACGTGGCAACTAGTTAGAGTATTTGCTATCCATGTTGATCTAAAATTTAAATTGATCTAATTTTGAAAATAAATGGAGAATAGTATATTTGATGACATTTAAAAATGGGTACATGCTGCCGTGGAAAAAAGAAGCTGATGATTTGACCTCACAAATTTGGATCTATCTTAAGACACATGCATCATACAAGAGGGACAACGACAACGTTCCAAGACCCCCATTATTGCCATGATGCACCACCGCAAAGTTTTAGATAGGTTAAGATGAAAAGTTTAGATACTTGTGAGAATAATTGGTGCAGCTGCTAGAAACGTTGATTCGCAGGGACCAGGGTACACATTTCGGATTAGTATCAAAATCCAAGATATTTATGTATAAAATGATACGTTAATAATTAGTTAAATTTTTAGTTGAATAATCTGATATATTTTTTATTGGTAAAATATCTAGTTATATTGACATGAAAAATTTAATAACTAGTAGCAGGTAATATTTGACAAACTAGGTGATACGTAGCAGGTAATGTTTTGTAAACCTGGTACCTGTAAAATAGTTTTTTTATGGACGTGAGGATTTTTTAATGGTAAAATCAGTGATTTTATAGAGAGAGAATATAAAATAATATTTTAAAGAGAGATGCTTTGAAAAATTTATATGTATTGTGAATTATTATTTTTAGATTTTATAGTATATTTATAATTTATAAATCTTATTATACTATGGAGAGAGAGAACATAAACGTAATTTTATTTTTGTGATATTTTAAATTATATTATACTATACATTAAATTAATATAAAATATTAAAGACGTGTGGGAATCGATCCAGAAATTTAAAGTAATATTAAAGTAGGTGATACAACAAATATGCTAAAGTTTTTTCGCCACTTGTGTGCTGTGTAGCGAAAAAACTTTCTCCACCAATACAACAAATAGTAAAAAGAAAAAAGAAAACAGAGAAAATTTGGAAAACCTCACAAAAAATAGAGAAGAGAGAAAAGATATATTAATTTAATATATAGTAGAATATAACTCAATAAACAGCCTTTACCATAGCGTGGCGACGGCGCGAATTTCTACTTCCAATCAGAACAATATAAGTTTTGTGGTGGTGAGGGTTTTCCAAGCTTCCCGTTTACATCTCAGGTTTTACTTTTTTTTTATAAGTCATTTAATTTTTTGTATTTCAACCTTTTCTATTTCTTTGCTTTGTTTTTCTCAACTTCCAATTCCTTTACATATTTTCTTCTGATATCTTGGGAGACATTTTCAATATTATAATTAAAAGGTGATATAAAAGAGGACCTGTGAGAGGATCGATCCCAAGGAGCAGTTCAGGGGATTCTCGTAATTGTTAAGATCCAATATTTTTCAGTTGATGTTGGGTTGTGGAGTGGAATTCTTCTTCCAGGGACAAGTTCACGGAACAGGTATAATATCCACACGTGAAAATAAAGTTAGAACCACAACTTTTAATAAAATGTGACGCTACTGTTCGTATAAAGCAGCAGTTGTCTTTAATTAGATGTTGAAAACCTTTTGAAACAGCAAAGACAGGCCATATGTCTTGGGCGGCAAGGTGATGAGAGATGGAATATAAAAAGGAAGGAAAAAGAAGATGCGGTCCTTGTAATGTCGTCAACCATAATTGAGAAAGTAGAGCTTGGTGCGAGTGATCGATCCTTCTTTTGAGAAACAAACAACTGGTGGTGGCCGAGAAGAAAGACATGTCTTTCATGCCTAATTTGTACGTGTGATCAGCTGCAATTAATTACAAGTTGGTGCAGTCGACTGAGAATTTCTTATAGTATGTTTATTGATATTAATCAATCGTAGGATTGCTAGCTGCGATAATGCTGATCTATTCGGGTGAATCTTCGAAGTGGCTGTCCATTTCATATATAATCTTCACTGAATATTCATATCCTCATCGGTCTCTCTCGCAATAATTAAACAACTGGAGATTTTTTTAACAAGGTTTCGAGCAGCACAGTAAATTAGTATTTTCCCATCTCTAAATTCTATCCCTTCATTAAAAAAATAATCTCAAAATTCAATTAATATGCTGTTCCTCGAATGCTAGCTAGTAGCTAAAAAAAAATACAAAACCTCCGATGATGAATAGTATACAGTTTCATGGGATTTGAGAAGGGCGTTCAATTAATTAGAACATAATGCAAAAAAGAAAGGAAAAAAAAAGGAATTATTCAGAATATCTAGGGCTTCAGAACTGGCGAACAAAAAAGAAATTGCGTTCCATGTTGTTAACATATGCCATTTTTCTCAAGACTTGTTCGGATTATCCTACATATATAGCATTGCGATACAGAGCGTCTAGTGGTCTTCCACCAGCAAATTACGAATACTTGTTTTTTTTAGCCTGGTTCGAGGATGAGCAGGCAATAATTAAGCTTGATGCAAATCGTGAGATTAACTAGAAGGTCCTTACTTTGTACCTTAAACTGCGCATTGATGGCTTATATCCTTCACTCTCAAAGTACAAAGTCATTTTCTTTTGTTACAAAAGATAACTTAAAATCAACCAATAACCTTCTGGGAAGGAAAAAAAAATGTGCGTGTCGTCATTCGAGATAGAAGCTCATGTTTCTCGAAGAGTTGGGTTCGAAGTAAAAGGAGTATGTGTTCCGGCATCTCAAAGCAGAGCACCTTGATTTGGAAAAAAAAATCATGGAAGAAAATAATCCCAAGTTACTTGAGACGATGGCAATTATGTGTTTTGGTGGCGACATAAGTCAGCGGTCATAATTATTGACAATTGTGTGACTCTGGACCATCTATATAAACACCATAACCATACAAATCCACAACCATGCATACACAATCGAGCAAGCAATGTAAGTGCACCGACCATGATCCAATTTGAGGCTGATGGTACTCAAGACTAGTGGCCCGTGGCCGCACTAGCTAGAAAGTGAGCTGAAGAGTGCATGGCTTCAATCAGATAGATGAAAAAACAAGGAAGATAAGCACCTCAAACAATCCTTTGTTTTTCTTTTACTTGCACCTTAATCAACTCTATGTGTCACATTGACAATCCTTTCCACACACAAAAAAAAAATGATTACTTTTTTTCTTTTCCAATCCCTTCTTCTTTTTCTATCCTTTAATTTCTTTAAAACCTTATCATTCTTGAGTTTCCACAACAAAGCAAGTGCAAGGGAATCGCCAAGCATGGGAGAATAAAAGAGCTAGCTTTGATGACGATTCGGAAATCCAAAGCCTAACTTATCTCTTGTCACAGTCGAGGTTCAAAAGTGGTCAGTATTCATATGAGCTTCGAAAATAATTGTGGTGCATATAATTATACATTGGCAGTTACAGGTGGCCTTCCCTGGTAAGGCTGATCTGAAAAGGTGAAACCACTTTCCGGTGGGTCCAAATTGCCACTTGAGATATTCTTACACAAGGATAAGCTAACAGTATTTAATACAGCCACGCCCCTGTAGAAAAGCTTAAGCATTAAACATAAGCAAGTGGAATAAACTATGCTAATTGGATTCGAAAGTGAAACCTGCACCCCACTCCACTGATACCAGTCTATTCAGTATATTCTTGCCTGATAGGGGTAGTGTGATTACCTCTGATCAGTATTCAAGGTCAGGGCTCAGCCGATATTACTCACACCTCTCCCGTGACACGACAAATATAGTATGCTGATCAGTCGAGTAATTAATTAAACTGAATGAAGATTCCCTACTCCGTGACATAAAGAGTTACTTGCGTGTAGATTTGTCTGGTATCATTTGCATGTTGATTTCTTATTCCTATATTTAATCATCCAGCTTGGAATGGTAGGGTTTCTTTCATACGGTAAGGCACATGTTTTTGTGCAATGAAGCAGCAGATTGCGTCGTTAACATATTCTGACTGGAGTCTGGGCCAAGGAGTATCGTGTGTTCGGACTTCGCATCGCAGTTAAAGAAAGCACAGGAACGGTGGCCATCCCAATATTAAAAAGGGTCACAAAGACTTTGCAGCTAAATTCCATCAGGACCACGAACAAGAGCAAAAGTGTTCCGAGTAAATTTATCTGTAAATCAAAACTTAATAGAGCTATAGTCTTTTCATAAATGCAAGAGTTTGGGTATAAATTGTTTATTTAAGATTCGAACGATGAGGCATTTAATCTCGATACTCAAAACTTGTGCAAATATCCATTAAATAAAAATAATAATAATGTAGAAAACCACGAATGGTCGTTGTTTTGTGGCATGTCATGGCAGCTGAGGCGTGTGGCAACTTGGGTTTTCAACAGGCGGTCTAATTAGTGGTACGGAATGCACACGATGTCCATCTCTGTTGTATTGAAGGCTTGTAACCATCTTCATAAAACCCATAACCAGCTTACAGAGAAACGCACCATATCTGAATTGGAGACAAAATTGAAGACCGGGGAGGCAGCACATTCTTCAGGATATTCCAACTTCGGCAAGCCACATTTGCCACATGGCCAACTCTAGGGCATGCTCGTTAATGTTGCCTTCAATGTTCATTACCCCTCTCTTAAATTGCAAGCTCAAATTTTTAACTCCAAAAGGAAGAAAAAATAGTGGAATCTGGCTTTCAAATGAATATTTCAGAGCCTGCTGTGCCAGAAACAGTACGATAGCTCCCCTGTCTTCCATTCTTGCAACCAGAACGCCAATGAATGGTGCCGCAGGTTATTTAGCACCTCGTCACCTTTTCGTTCTCTTTTAAAAAAGGAGTAACAGTTCTGCTAATTAACTTTTCGTACACATATAGCATGGCATGCAATTCTTTCCAATCAAAAGTTATGAGCCTTTAGGATTAGAAATTTGGAACATCTGTGGACCGTTCGCGGGGATACTAACAATTTAATTAAATGCTAGTTCTTGTTAATTAAATTCTAATATAATCAACTCTTCGTCTAGATTTCAATAGACAACAGGGCAACGACCATACGAAAAAGGTGAACTTGCAACATTTACAGAAACTGATTTTTGTGTGTATCTTTGTAAGAAGCAAAAGGAGTTTGTGGGGTCAATAGGGGAGTGCTAGTTTGATAAGGCCTAATCAACAGCCGACCCCCCTCCCCCCCCCCCTCTCCATAGCTTTTCTTGCTGTCTTGGTGACAGGTGCTTTGTTTGTTAGCGGTCTGGAGAAATTTGATTAATAGGGTGGAGACTCAAATAAAACTAGAGGCATTGCTCAAACAAACCACACCAGGAAAACAAAATTCTCTCCATATAATGGAGCCAAACGCCAGCAATAGCATGCAACCTGATCATTGCCTAGAAATAACACCTATGGAGGTGCACAAAGTTGTCCCACCACCCCATAAGAGCACCATACAGAAGCTCAAGAGCAGACTTAAAGAAACCTTCTTCCCTGATGACCCTCTGCGGCAATTCAAAGGACAGCCATTGGGAAAGAAATGGATACTTGCTGCTCAGTATTTCTTTCCTATTCTTCAATGGGGTCCTAATTACAGCTTCAAGCTTTTCAAATCTGATATTGTTTCTGGCCTTACCATTGCCAGCTTAGCCATTCCACAGGTCAGTAACCAAATGTCTTTTTTTTCCTAAGAAGAAGATTGTAATTATACAATATCTTTATCCATTAATTTGACCCTTCTGTCTAAACATCTTTTCAGGGCATCAGTTATGCTAAGCTAGCAAGTCTACCTCCCATAGTGGGTCTTTGTGAGTAAAATATAGTTCTGACTGGCTTGTATTTTTCATCTTACTACTCGTATACAATAATGTTTGATTGGATTTTCTTTTCCTTGAAACAAAATATGCAGATTCAAGCTTTGTCCCTCCTCTTGTATACGCTGTTCTTGGAAGCTCTAGGGACCTTGCAGTAGGACCTGTTTCTATTGCTTCTCTTATACTGGGATCAATGCTTAAGCAAGAAGTATCTCCTACCAATGACCCACTGTTGTTTCTTCAACTAGCTTTTTCATCAACCTTCTTTGCTGGCCTCTTCCAAGCTTCATTAGGATTGCTAAGGTAAGTTTTCTTTTTCTTTTTCTTTTTCTTTTTCTTTCAGGTATTTTTCTTCTTCTAAATTTTCTAATTTTCTCTTGAAAAGTACTAATTCTGTGTCGGACTGAATGGTTGCAGGCTTGGCTTCATTATTGATTTTCTTTCCAAGGCAACTCTAATTGGATTCATGGCTGGAGCTGCTATCATAGTCTCTCTACAACAATTAAAAAGCCTCCTTGGAATCACTCATTTCACCAAACAAATGAATCTGGTTCCTGTTTTGAGCTCCGTTTTCCACAACACCAATGAGGTAATTAATTAGTTTACCCCTCGCCAAAGCACAAACATACATAATCAATTGAAGGAGTTGAAAGTTTAAGCATTAATCATAGTTTCAACCACAACACCCCTTCCTAGTTTGTGCAAGGTGAGGTTCCCACTATTCTACCAATCGACATTATAATTATAGCGTAATTAATCCACTTGATAACAACCTTAGATGGGAGTGTTATTGCACGAGTGGCTGCTAAACTAGCTAAGGCCTTCCTATCTTAATTATCCAATCATTATGCATCATCACTACATAAAGTTAGACCTGACAGACAATCCAAGGGTTAAGATTTGAGATTTTATTTGAAGATTTCATGTTCAAACTCTGAAAGATCGAAAGGCCATCCCGTTATGCAGCCGCTTGAGACAATTACCCTGAACCAAAAAAAAGAGAGTCTGGCGCAACATGTTTGACAGTTTTTCAGCTAATTATATGATACTCCTAGAACCCTAATAAAAAATTGACTGGATAATCCTGACCATTTGGATGATGTTCTTGCAGTGGTCATGGCAAACAGTACTGATGGGATTTTGCTTCCTCGTGTTCCTTCTACTGGCAAGACACGTTGTACGTCATTCTTGACACCCTCTTCATCTCTTTTCTTGAAGAAACTTATTGAGTCCATGGTATTTGTATACTCTCATAAAGTGCTTTTACCGCCTAAAGAATCAAATCCTGTTCGTTAATTTATTTGACTAAAAAAATATATTGCAGACGGTTTTATTGTCTATTTTCATCATCAACCCTTTTTAGCATCTTCCTGGTTGCCTCTTTTCAGTTTTATCATTAACTGCAATCGTTCCTTTCCTGTTCTGCTATAATAGAATCCTTTCATGTCCAGTTCTGTCACATATATCGTCTCTTATGACGATAAGAATATATCATATACCCTCTCTGGCCTCTGCCATTATATATTGGTTTGTATTAATTTATTTCACTGTAGGTAAGCTAGCTATGGTATTCAGATACTCTGTGCCGTCAGAGCGGCGTATTTCCATTAAAAAAGAAATTAATTTTTTGAAAAAAAGAAAAAAGAAATGTTAATAAAATGAAAGAAAATGCATATTTTTTCATATATAAATCTCCTTTTGTGCTAAATGGGCTTGGTTCAGATATGTTTTGGTATATAAGCCAGCCCAACTTCTGTTATGGGCTCAAGTGGATCCCACGGACTAGATAATAGGCGGAAATCTATGGAGAAACCCGATGTTTTCAAGTCAAGAGCCAGCTCCTTTGAATGCGATGATTTCATCTTGACAGCTTAAAATCATAAAATGGATTCCAAAAAGAACAAAAAAAAAAACTTAAAATAAAATTTCCAGTATATGATCAAAGAAACAAGATTTTCATCAACACTAAAGAAAAGACTGTCAAAGGACAAAAATTAGTATAATTTATTTGTTTGTGAATAATTTTCCTCTAATCGTATGGATGGGATGGTCTCGCAAATAGATGGATGGATGACGAGTTTAAAACATCCCTTCTCTTTATCTACAGTGATATAGAAGTCCGATGCATTTAGTTAGTATCCTCAATGAAAGAAAGATATTATCCTCGATTAAGGCTGCGTTTATTTTTCACCATATTTGATAACTGTAAAAATTATGTAAATTTATTAAAAAATTAAGTTTTAACATAGTTTTTATTAAATAATTTTTATAAAGTAATTACATGTTTTTTTAATTGAGTTTTGTAAAATACTATTTATTTTTTAGTTTCAAAAACGCTTTTAAAAAAAATTTAATTTTTTTATTTTTTTCAAATTAATATTTTTTTGGTGTTTTTAGATCATTTTGATGTACTGATATTAAAAATAATTTTTTAAAAAATAAAAATATATTATTTTAATACATTTCAAGTAAAAAATATTTTGAAAATTAACTTCAATCACACAACTATTAAATATTTTATATAAATTTTTTATTGCTTATAAATTTCAACCGTAATTTTTACTAATCAGGTATCTAAATCCAACAACCCTCTTAAACTTAATTTTTTTAAATCATAAGCACAAAATTATCTAATGCATTTGAAACTGTGTTTGACTGTTTGCATTGGAATGTATGCCCCGCAGAGCATGAAAAAACCAAAGCTGTTTTGGGTTTCAGCTGGAGCCCCTCTTGTGTCGGTGATACTATCTACTATCCTGGTTTTTGCATTCAAGGCTCAACGTCATGGAATCAGTGTTGTAAGTTTTCAAGTCCCACATTAACATAACACGCCTTCATGGATACATGTTGCTTATCATTAGGCCCTTTTGCTATTTATTAGATTGGAAAGTTACAAGAAGGGCTAAACCCTCCCTCATGGAACATGTTGCATTTTCATGGAAGCTACCTTGGACTAGTTGTGAAAACTGGCCTTGTTACTGGCATTATTTCCCTCGCTGTAAGTTTCTGTCTTACTTTCTTGCAATTATTTTCATACCATCTATAGTGTTTGCGCGGCAAAGCAGGACTCTGGATTTTTCAAACTTAAACGAGCAACCATGGGTAGAGCTGATCTGCCTTGCAATTATATTTCATATCTTCTGGACTAATAGCTAGATTATCTAGAAGCTATAGCTAGTTTAATGGGATTAACAATACATGGATCAACCAATTCAAAATCCTGAACGGACTGTGTTTAAACTAAGCTTTATGGTCAGGTTGGCTGATGGGCTGAAGTTCCAAGTTCTATGATTACTGGTGTTTTACACTGTGCTAGAAGTGGCTTGGCACTTTTGAAATACAGCCTTTTCAGAAATTTCATAGGAACCGGAACTTCTTTAGTTTCTGTTCGGATACACTTATGAAATGTGTTGTTAATGCCAAGGAATAGTTAACAGACATGCTATAAGGATGACAGGCGCAATAGAAAAGCTGGTATGCTTTTGCTTATGTTGAACTTTATTTCAAACAGGAAGGCATAGCAGTTGGAAGGACTTTTGCTGCTTTGAAGAACTACCAGGTAGATGGTAACAAGGAAATGATGGCAATTGGGTTAATGAATGTGATTGGCTCCACCACTTCCTGTTATGTTACAACAGGTGCTAACATATACATTCTACTATCCTTTCTTTCTTTTCTGTTATGCTATTAAGTGCTTAAAAATAGAAGACACATCTATGGTATTGTAACAGAACTTTGAATTTCAGGAGCTTTCTCTCGTTCTGCTGTCAATCACAATGCAGGAGCCAAAACAGCAGTTTCCAACATTATAATGTCAGTGACAGTTATGGTGACCCTCCTCTTCCTAATGCCTCTATTCCAATACACCCCAAATGTTGTATTGGGTGCCATCATAGTAACTGCAGTAATTGGCCTCATAGACATCCCAGCTGCTTGCCAGATATGGAAGATCGACAAATTTGACTTTGTTGTGATGTTGTGTGCATTCTTTGGTGTTATTCTTGTCTCTGTCCAGGACGGCCTTGCCATTGCGGTGAGTTTTCAAGTTTTAGATAATGTTACCAGAACTAAACCTGTCCAGGCTTGAAAAAGTAAACAGGAATTACTTAGGATTTAAGTTGCTTATCCTTTTTCCAATTATCTTGGGAAAAGACACTATGAAGTGATTCCTGCTTTCATGTTATTGATGATACAAAACAACCATGATGCTGTTGATGAACAGGTAGGGATATCAATATTCAAGATCCTTCTTCAAGTCACAAGGCCAAAGACTATGGTTCTGGGAAACATACCTGGGACAGATATATTCCGTAATCTTCATCATTACAAGGAAGCTATGAGGATCCCTGGTTTCCTCATTTTAAGCATTGAAGCTCCAATCAACTTTGCCAATACAACCTACCTCAAAGAAAGGTTTGTCTGTGCATTCCGTAGCTCATAAAGCATACTTGCACTTCCCATCGTGACTCTAATAATTCTCCTTTAATTTTTCCTTCTTTTTTCTTTTTTGAGGGTAACTCTCCTTTAACTTTGTAACAGGATTCTGAGATGGATAGATGAATATGAAACTGAAGAAGACACAAAGAGACAGTCAAGTATTCATTTTCTGATCTTAGACCTGTCAGGTAAGTTCACCGCTAATATTTTGCAGAAATTAGCATTGTTATCTTGAAACAGTCTAAAAACAGAAAATCTTGTGTTCTTCCTTGTTCTTGTTTCCAACTAAAAGCTTTATAGATTGCATAATTATATCTTGCTCATCTGAAATTAGGCTAGCTGGGTTTTCTTTAAGAGCTTATATTGGTGGAATTGATATTTGAACCATTTCCTGCTATGGTTGACTGCTTTAACTCATCAAGTCCTAATTGCAATGTAGTATAGTCATACTATCAACCATGTAAATTAAACAGATTATAAATAGTCCTGTACTTGTTTCAGCTGTCAGCTCCATCGACACAAGCGGAGTCTCACTCTTGAAGGATTTAAAGAAAGCACTGGAAAATACGGGAGCTGAGGCAAGCACATAGCAGCTCTAAATTGCCTTTTCTTTTCAACTGTCTTGCGTTTTAGTTGTTTGCAACTAATACTTTGGTTTATCCTTGACATCGCAGCTTGTGTTGGTGAATCCTGTGGGGGAAGTGCTGGAAAAACTGCAGAGGGCCGATGATGTCCGTGATGTAATGAGCCCTGACGCCCTTTATTTGACAGTTGGAGAAGCTGTGGCTGCACTCTCATCAACAATGAAGGGCCGATCATCAAGCCATGTGTAACAATGAAAGAATCCAGACAAGTTTTATCCCGATTGATTTCTTATTCGACAAAGAAAATCATCAATTGTATTATTGCAAAGAGAAAAGAAAAGCATTTTTATTTTCAGCAACTTGAATGTAATGGCATGACTTGGTGTTTCTTAGGCATCTTCTATGCTAATGTTTCTTACAGTATTGCAGTTCATCAAAGTTCAAACAGTTATACCCTGCAGGCAATATCTAGAACTCAGATTTTGAAAACATTTGAATCTGCATCTTAAACTAAATGAATCTGTAAATTAGCATCATCAAGCAGGAGATTGCCAGAAATAGGAAAACCAGCATGCTTTCAAATGCGCGTCTCTTTCACAATAGCATGACTTGGAACACGAACACAGCCGATGAATGCTTTCAATTGAATTCTTCAGAAGAATTGGTTCCAAAAAATTCATAAAAAAGGTTCCACTATAGGAATAGGACAATTCCAATGTCATCTGACCTCTACTATCAAATTTTATTGTCTTCTTATATTCCAACATTAAGGGTTGAATTTAGGCCCCCAGATCTCTCTCTCTCTCGTCTTCTTTTTCCCTGACAGAATGCCAAGTCTTGAGCACCCGTTTGAATATTTGTGCACTAACATCATCATGAATCTTCTTAAAAGGTTCTCGGCGTATGTTGGATGGCTATTGTTTTGTTGATTTGCGAGTATTTTTTCCTTTTTCTTTTATGAGGCTGTCTTTTTCGTTTGGGTATATTATAGGATCCGATGATGATGATGATGATGATTATTGTAAAAGAACATCTTGTTTTTATCTTTTGAATGAGTACGATTCTATGATGGTAGAATTAGGTGTTCAAATATATACACGTGTACATTAAATCTTAGATTTTTTAATAGATTTTAGAGATTTATTATTTTTCATGTGAGCTTTTATTTATTTATTAACATCTGATTAAAAAATCAAATTAATATTATTTTTAATCAAAGCTTTTAATATTAAAAAAATCTTTTATGATACAAATTATTCATTATAAAATATATCTAATAGAATCGGTGTTAAAAAATATAAAATAAAAAAACCATGACAAGTAATTTATTATTATATATATATATATATATATATATATATATAGGCAGGATCAAAACTTAGAGCTGGATCATCTGATTCATTCACGATCACTGTGAACTGAACACCCCAAATGCAAACGACGCAGTGTGAAGGAGTAGGAGACGCAGTTTGGGAACGGGGATCAAATTGTTTTCCATAAAAATTTGATTTGATTTTTATATATTTTTAAATTGTTTTGATATATTAATGGTTAAAAAAAATTTATAAAAAAATAAAAAAAATTTATAAAAAACAACAAAGCTACCGTAGTAGCAGAAGGAAATCAATGGGAAAGAGCAGAGAGGCAGATCCTCAAAGCCTGCAAAAATACGGCGTTCCTTTATACTCTGCTGCTTGGCTTCCTTACAAAGAGCTCAGATCCAAGCTACAACCCCGTGACGATCACGTTGATTCCTTTAAACAACAGGAACAACAGCAGGAGGAGGAGGAGATCCCCAAGCCCTCTGCTTCTTCCCATGAACACCACGTCGTTTTGGCCGGCGGTGGCGGTGAAGGCAGCAGCGGCATTCCCAACGCCGTCCTTCTCTCCTGTTTTGATTTCTCCTCCAATTCCCTCTCTTCTCAGCCCGTACGCTCTATTCTTTTGATAGATTTTGCATCTGTTTGTCATGTTTAAAATTTCTCTGATTTCTCTTTAAATAAATTCTCAGTCTGCTTATATCTTGGAGTATTAGCTGGGATATATTTATTTCTTCTGTATAATTATGAGATAGCCGAAATTAGATTTTGAATTGATTGATTTTATAATTTTTATTGTTTTGATGTATGTATTTCTATGTTGCGTTTCAGGTAGCTAAGATTGGTCTCGGTTCTCAATTACCCTATAGAATGGTGGTTCACCCCGGTGGAGATGGAGTCATTTGTGCATTCCCCAGTAGTTGCCGGTACTCAAATTCTTTTTAATAACTGCTTTTGTTGTCGAAAAAAATATTTAACAATGATGAACTAGAGCATCATCTCTCTGAGGTTGCCAATTTAGTACATTTCTTGATTGTTGTTACTAGAGTTGGCTATTTTGAGCTTATTGCTTCCTACTTTGATTCATGTCAATCTACTAGTTAGAACACTGTTTTTCTGAAAGTTTTACGCTGATTCTATGCTGTTAGCTTGCACCATCAGTATCCTCCATGTTGGAGATAGTACATTCTCTACACAACTGACCACCACCACCACTGCCACTTTTGCTCCATATCTTTTATCTATGATTTCCTGATGGAATAGCAAATGAGAATATTGAGTAATGAGCAAATGAGTATGTGCAATCAGGCAAACATAATTTTACTCTAGCTCTGTTGAGTTGGTGTAATCAGGGAACGAAGAAGAGTCAATGTAATTAGAGGACTGATAATGTAGAGGTTGGATTCACATGAATGATGACGAGAGCTAGGAGACTTTGGTGTTATACATATTACAAATTGTAACTTGGATAAAATCTAAATGTACATAGATACACATTCTTTTGAAAGATGAATCTCAAGGTGCAGATTTTATGTGCTGCGTAATCTGGAATGCTTATTATGTGGATGTGATGCCCGATGTCTGATTGAAATCAACCCTGCTTCTAGTTAACATCATTGTGTGTTGCTTCCCAGTTTACTTAATGTCACAACTTCTCTTTCCCTGTTCTTTGCTCATAGATTTGAGGTCATAAATAGTTCATTATGGAGAGTATAAGGAAGGACTGTAAGTTTCACCTAGAGAAATGGGTTTAGACAAAAACCCTTTAAAAGTGGTTGGTTTGGGGATAAGTTGCGCTTGTATTTTAAGAAAGCAATGGGTTTGCATTTAACTGGTATTTGGAAAGTTACAAAAAAGTTTGAAGTGATTTCTCTTGTTTGCTGGATTTGATGTTGATTTTGGAAGGAGGAAATTTTCTTGCTATGACAGTAATGTTTTGTAGTAATTCACCTCAACAGACCAAAATCCTCGAGTTTGAGTGGATAAAATGAGAAAAATGAAGATATGTTCATAAGCTCATGTTTGGAAATCAATGATCGGAACATCATGGAATGCTGCTAGTGTGGCAGCTATAATTTTCTCTTGTGTTAGGGCCAGGTAAAATTCCTGTGTTTAAATGCTTAGAGAGAGTAGTGTTTTTGTACTTACCAAAAAAGTAGTATGCTGCTAGTTATCTTTTATGTTCGAGGAGACAAAACAAATGAGTTTCTGAGAAGACTCTCTCCAATTGCTTTGAATGATTTTTGGATATACTGGCATATGAGGCGATCCTTTTCTAGTCAGGAGCATTTTTAAAACTCCATTAATTGTTAGTTCCAAATGCACCACAGCTGCTGTTTGCATTTATATTACGGTCTGATTCACTAAATACACATTACAAACATTGTGCCTGTTTATTTTTTTAGAAAACTTCTACCTTCACTTGCACCGAACAAAAGGATAATCAATTTATTACTATGTTTTCTCTTTGCAGATTTTTTGACTGGGATGAAGTCAAGGACAATGAAGACCATAAATTGGGCCTTAAGCCATCCAAAAAAGTACTGACACAATTAGAAGATGTTGGACAGCAATTAGCATTGGCCTTTAACAGTGACAGCTCTGTACTTGCTGTAGGGGGCGAGGTAGAGAGTTCTTTGCATTTCCTTCCGTTAATTTCAATGTAAATGCTGCATGACATAAAGGGAAAAGGCATTCTGAACACAAGGAAGACACGCTTAAAAGATACTGCTTTGTTTTCGTTTCTTGTCTTCTTTCTTTCCTGCATATACAAGGTAGTTGCCCTACAATCATATAAAGGATTAAAAGAATTGAACTTATTTAAATCTCCTGCCCAGTCCGGTAGCATGGGAAGCTAATAACTCTTCTTCCTTGATTTTTTACAAAAAGATAAAACTGTTAGTCAGCTTTGATAACATATATAAAACTGGTAAAAGACCTGGTAGGGATTGTATGAACCAAGTTGGCCAAAGAGGAATGCAGCATCAACACTAACCATCTAAAATAGAGATTGTGGCACTTAGGGGATCAATAATAGGATTTTTGGCTTCCCTCCATGATTAGGTCGAGAAGACATTGATGAATTTTTTTTTTCTCTCCTTGTTTTTGTGGTGTCTTTCTTATTATTATTTCCATCAGGAAAAGAGAGGGAAGGATGAAAGCAGGCGTGGGAGACAATTTATGTAATTCTTAAAAAATTAAAGAATAAGGAAAGTGTCCAATTTTTAGAAGAGATGCTACTGTCCTGGGCTGTGGACAGAGCACATTTTAAAGGACTCTCACTTTGTACACGTTTATATGATCAATTGAAAGGTGCAATAAAAAGTAAACTTTTTGATCAAATTTTTCTCTCCATTAACTTTCACTGTTTTCTGATGGTTGCGTTCCAGCTTCTAATTATTTTATTGCATTCTAACTCGTAATTTTATTAGCTAAAGATGACTGGTATGTTGATATAGTTTGTGAGGATTTAAGTTATGTTCCACCACTCCATCTTCCAATATCAGATTTTAGAACCTGCCATTTGGCCATTCACCTACCACTCAAAGTATCGAAATTTCCCCAACTGGGTCTTTATTTTTAATAATGATGATATGGAAGAGAGCCAGGATCCCTTTTTGAAAGATAACATGCTATATGATGCTTTAATTTTGGTGCAGTACAGGATGGCAATTTAAGGGTTTTCAAGTGGCCTGGCATGGAAATTATTCTTAATGAGACTCAAGCCCATGCATCTTTAAAGGACTTGTGTTTCAGGTTGGCAATGATATTAGGAAAAATTTCCATTCCTGGAGATGTTAGCATGAAGAATTTGTAATCTGTTTATGCTGATTAGCTTAATTGTGTTGCAGCCCTGATGGAAAATTTCTTGTTTCAACGGGACAGCGTGACCTTGGTAGAGTCTGGGATGTAACTTCATCCACAGCTGTAGCCTCTTTACCAAAGGAAAACGTAAGCTGTAAATGATAATTAGTTCTTGACGAAGTTCTTTTCTAACTAGCAAATGCTCCGACCCTCCACGTCAAAGTGGTTAATACCTTCGCATTAACATAGTCATTGTACTTATTATTGATTTCATTTTGGGTCTCAGCAAAAAAAAAAAAAAAAACATCTTGATCAATTTACTAGAAAGTAGATTTGAGTAATCCCATGACTCAATTATTCTAGGTTACTTATGGTCTCACAATTCATGGCTGGCACATGTAATATATTACTCTATTTCTATCAAATGAGTGTTGAGCTAATTGGATTTACTGTGTTTTACTTCCAGGATGAGATTTTTGCATCGTGCAGATTTTCTCAAAGGAGTGATCAGGCTCAGGTTCTCTATATCGCTGCAATAACAGGTGAATATTCATACAGGAAAGCCAAGTTTTCCATGCTCCCTTTGACCTTTGTTGTTCTCTATTAATCATCCTAGATATTGTGATACATAGACAAAGGTTCAAGTATTGTGACTTGGAACACAAGCTCATGGAAGAGAATGAGCTCAAAGCATGTAGCCCGTGAACCAGTTTCATCCTTCAATGTCTCACCTGATGGAAAGCTTCTTGCAATGTACAGAATCTCCACTGTTAATTTGAAGTCCTTGAGCTCATTTAGCAAGATCCTGATGTTAAGATATATTCTAATTTCTTGTGATTGATTGACAGGGGTATGACTCAAGGAGATGTGCTGCTTGTAAATTCAACCAACTTGCGTGTTCAAACACTAATTAGGAAAGCACATCTTGGCATAGTAACTGCATTGGCGTTCTCTCATGATTCAAGGTTAGATGACAACATTGTGTCTACATATACACTTTAATCAACATTTTAATCAGGTCATTCTCATCTAGGGATGACATCTGAGTGTTAAGCATGTGCTATTCAAATACAGGGCTTTGGTCTCTGCCTCTATGGACTCAAGTGCAAGGGTGACACTAGTTGAGGACAACAAAAGTGGTATGTACATTGCGATTCAGATTTTTCATCCTGTCATTGATGTCTCTGCAATGGTTGGATATAGACCTGATAACTCAATCACAGACTAAAATCTCTATGGGACTTTGATTTAGGGCAATCACGATATGACTTCACCCAAATAATATGGTAAGCTGAATATTTGGTATTAGTGGACTGTGAACTCAGAAAGTAAAATGCACACTGCCAATATGGTGATCTTTTCAGTGATGACTTTTACGTGCTAGTACCATTGTATCAAAACTTGCTCTTTATATTTATTTATGCTTGCAATTTTGTGGTAATTCACCAATAATTGACAAACGGCTTGGAGTATTTTACTAAAAGGTATAGTTTAGAGAAAACTAGAATGTTGGACAGGAAAAAAAAAGGGAATTTTACTGGTCAAGGAGGCAGTTAATACTCCTAAGGTTTTTTGAAAAGTTAGGCATATAATTGGTCCTTTGGAGGGAATTAGTTTGATATGTGAAGGGGGATGGACTGTTAATGGAGATTAAAAAAAAGATAAAAATTGATTGGGAAACCATTTTGGGCATTTCCCTTGTTCTTGACATGCTAGTTCTCTCATTTCTTAGCATAAGGAACTTTCTTTTGTTTCTTGTTTAGCTGCAGGGGGATCAAGCATGCAGATCATTATATTCATCATTATACTTGCAATTGCTGCATATTTCTTGAAGAATGAAATTCTTCCTTTTCTTGTCTAGATATTGGCTATACCAAATTATTGTGAATTTTTCTATGATTTATGGAATAGAGGCCACCACATTGTAAATGATAGGTCGGAGCCTATCAGCATCACAGTCCAATAATGGCGATGTGGTTTTGAGAATGTAGTTTTACCTGTTATGTAGGACAGAGAGCCTGAACTTGAACTGTGCCACCAAATTATGGCTAGTTTACTTGTTGGGATGTGGATTGATACTGACTTGTATGGACTCCGACCCTGGTATCAGATCCCATGTCAACATAGGATCATTGATACTCTGCCTGGCTTTCATCATGTTGAATATCCCCAAATCTTGCTATTTTTTTCACTAACCAAATTATCATGTCGCTGTTATTTTTCTTTTTATTATCTCATGTTAATGATTTGTTACCATTGACTTTTCCTCGGTCCAAATCCCGTAATTGTAAGTTTTTTTTTTTTGTTACTTTAATTTCCCGTAGTTGAGATGATTGATTGTCATGTAAATACAGTTTCACTAATAATCAACATTAATTACAAAAAAAGAAGGAAAAGGCCTGGTGGATGTATTTTAGATTCTGTCGTGGTTGCAGGAATATTTGTTACATGCTTTATCATCTCTTGATAGATCCTGTCACTGAAATTATACGAAACTTGGATAGAAAAATCAGATGGTCGGGAATCAGATGGTCGGGGGTGTACAGAAGCGATCCTGGGAAGGGATCCGGCGATGACCAGGTGCACTTGCACCAGCAGTTTGTGAGCGTCTTTTGTGCACATTGAGAAGGCAAGAGTTGTTATGTACTTGCTTGTGTGCTTAGGATTTCACTGTGTCCTAGACTCCATGTATCTGGATTGAGTCTTATTTATGGTTTTTGTGCCTAAATATCTGAAACCGTGTAGGGAGCGTAGCCGAATGCCAGGCCTCTAGGCTGTAGTCTGAGTGCCTTGGCCCCTTTATCACCTGGTTTATTACTCTCTTTTTTTTTTTTTTAATCAGAGAGCTGGTAACCACTTTTATAAAAACAAGGGAAAGATGGCATGGAGAATACAAGGGTTTAGACGTGATCGAGATTTATTTATACAAAACTAATTTCCATATAATTAATCGTTATCTTCCAGCCCAGAACGTCGACATAGAAAATCTCGCTTGCTTCACTCCTGGATCAGATCATCCTACTGAGCATTAGGCTTATCCAACAATATTGATGGAGCTTGTCATATTCTTTTAGCTTTACGTTCGGATCCCTCGAACCAAATTTTGCATATCAGAGGTAAATTCACCTCTCTAGTCCAGTCAAGCATATCAGAGCTTGTCATATTTACACCTGTTATTTCTCCTTCGTTGGACCCGGTTTAGTTATTGTTTTACGTCCACCTTTAAATTTTGTTTATTTGAGCTGTTATTTACCTACTGTTGCTTGAAATCTCAATCCACGTAGAGAAGAGGGAGAGAATTTGATCTTCCTCTTTTACCAAGTTGTTTTAAAAAGAAACTCTTGGCAATTAAATGTCCGAATGAACATGATGCTTATGAAAGAAGATAAGGCAGAAACCAGACTGGTAGCATGGCATGGATACAGAGAACTGTCGCGTAAACTGTGATTCATTTCTTCCCACCAGCTGTCCCACTTTATATTTGAGGGATTATATAATGTTTTAACCGAGTCGCCACACATAAAATCAAATGCTAAAGCTGTGAACCAAACGAAGAAAAAGAAGAGAACTCATGTTTACTCTCTAACGTCAAATAGTTATTCACATTTCCACCCAATTCATGTATTTACAAAGTGGAGCAATTGAACAGCAGGCTCCAAGTTTGTTGAAAAGAAAATAAGATTCGAGGTAAAAACTTTGCAACTCAAAGTCACATATCAGGAGAAACATGCGACTGTTTGAAGTTTCTGTTAGCCCAACATTGCGCGCTTCAATGCAATGAGACTCTGTTACCTTTAAAAACTCGCAACACGTCCGAGAAATGTCATTGGTGCTTCCTTTGGTAAAGCGAATAACCAACAAGGGCAGACATCAGAAAAGTCCATAGCACCTGCACAGTGGATGCATTAACCAGTGATGTAGGGATTCTATGCTGTTGGAACAGTATCACATTTCTTTTTGACCAGATGGCATAGAGACCATCCAGTTCCAATTCCAAAGATACTAAACCAGTGAAACAATAGAAGGTTGCTTTTTCTCTCCAAAAAGAAAGAAGAAAAAACAATACAAAAAAGAAAATGAAATAGGGAACATCCAGCTTGAATGCCAATTCCATCGTTGCAACATATGGTAAGAGATTTGGAGTTACTAACATGGTCCATAGTTGCCATTTTCAAAAAATCAATTTCATTGGAAAAGCAGGCATTCAAGGTTCCAAAAAGAGTGTAAATTTGAATAAAAATCCAAATGAAGTCAACATAGACACATGGATTACTACAAGAATTTAGGTACCGTGTTGATAGCATGCCATCTTTCCAGCCTTTTGATTCTAGCCTGCATGTCCTCAATTACCCCTTCTAAAGGAGCAGCGTCCCTACCTGGAGAGGATTCTGAAGCTGAGCTGCTTCCCTGTCAGTTTGGCCATGGTAATATAAAAACAGTAACTCCTCAGCGGCTCAACTTTCAATATATATTAAAAGGTCATTTCTCAAATAATGGTTAATTCTTTTGGACTTGACAGATAACCTATCGAATCAGAATCAGGAAAAAAAAAGGGGGGGTGGGGGGGCATGAGCAGCGGGCCGGGCAAGGGATTATAAGGTGCCCCGTGATGATTAAACAGTAAGGTTGTCTCTCATTGAGCAGTTTGTTAACTGCAAAGATGTCCTGGCCCTCTATCATGCTGCCTATTTCAACATAGAAGACTGAACAGGACTGATATCTTACACTAATTTTCCCTCAAGTAAAATCAAATGTCACAACCAGATGGCTGCTATCCCATTCAATAATAGTAAAATACCTGAGATTGTATAAATTCAACAAGTTCCTGCAACCTAGCAGCTTGTTGAGCATGAATTCCACTGTAACTTCTTTGCATTGCTGGTAATCTTTCCAAAATGATCTGCAGATAACTCTGAAAGTACAACAAAAGAGCCAATCCAAATAATGAGAGGCCGAAGAAGTCCCAGGGCTGAAGATAAAACTATACAAGCAGAACCGAAGGCAAAACCTTAGTTGTATATGAACCATCCAGTTTAAGTGTTGAACCAGCTGCCGCCACAGCTTCCTTATTAACCCCTTTGATCTGTAAGTAAGGACTAGGGGTGTCTTGCAGATGATCAACCTCAATGAGAATCTACAAATCAGAATAAAAAATGAAACTCATTCAGAAAGCCACACATATGAGAAGCTTATATACAGGAAACAGAAGACAAGAAGCATGGAATACATGAAAACCTGGCATCATCAAGCATTAGTGCTTAAGGTTATGGAAATAATTATCAGGCACTGATGATGGTTTAATTATCTTGGACCGCGAAGACCAGGGTCGTGCTTCTTAATTTAATTAATCAATATCCATGGTTAGTACTTAATATGAAATTTCCTTTAAGACAATTTCAAGATAAGCTACAGCTCAACTGATAAAAAAAGCCCAAAAACTATAGAATAAGTTGACAAATTTAATTACAAAAACAGAACCGAGGACTGTACACAATTTGGAAGATTGGACGTATAAATTACAAGAGAAATCCAGTGATATTATACCTTTCCATCTTGGTAGATATATGCAGATGCTTCAATGCATGCTACAGCTTGATACCTGATATTGCATGATAACAGAAAATACATCAATGAATTGTAAAATCCATCAGTTGTTCAGCTGTAAAGCATTAAAAGGAAGAACACTAGAATGCTTAAAACAAGCAGAAAATGCTATATACAGCCCGTCAAAAGTAAATGATACATTTGTATTTTCCAAAATAATGACATAATAAACGCTAGAAAAACAGTTGTTTGTTTGTTTACAGCAGTTAAATTTATGTAACTGCCTAAAAGAAACAAATTGTTCTTCACTGATATCCAGAAGATGGAAGGAAAAGCACGAAGATGGAATAGTGTCCACTTAATCAAGGGTTTTGAGCATGTCAACTCCTCAATTATAAAAACAATGGGACTCAACAAGATAGATATACACACATGCTATAGCATTTAAATTTTGTCTTAACTAGGAACAAAAATGTGAAGATAAGTTCATATGAAAAGAAAAGCAAAACTATACACATGGTCTTACCCAAGGTTAAGAAGGCCAGCGACCGTGCTGGTGCTGATATCAAAATCCACTTTTGGTTGAATAATGAAATTCCCTTCTCTTATAGGCTATTGTTGAAAACATTAGAAAATAAAAATCAAGCATTCACTAGATATTGAAGATAGAAAATACATTATAAATTGATAAGGAAACATGTCATATAACTCCAATACATTATATACGAACCTCTCGAATCAACAATGCAAATCTACCCTCACAGATTCTGAATCGTATGCAGTCGCTCTCTGCCAGCTGCCCATTTGTAGGAAGTCCAGGTAGCCTTAAATATATATCAATGAAATTCTGAACAAAACTGCACGACTTCACAGGATCTAAGATTTTCAAAATATCTTGAGAAGCCACCTGTTATTGATCACAAACAATAGAAGTAGATCAGACACAAACCACGGTACATAATCTTCCACCAAATCATGAAAGTGCACTTACTTGCTTATTACTCTTCAAAACAAACAAAGAACTCTCAGGGGAAAGAACAGGATCAAAGTCATTTCGAATTTTGAGCTGCGACAATATAAGAATATTGAAAAACCTCCAAGTTAAACTTGCAAATAGAATATCAGTCCTCAGAAATGCACTGTAACAAAACATCAATATTTTCAAGAAACATGAAGGGACATGTATCATTACTAACTACAGTTTGTATGTTTCCAACATAAAAGAAGTAGACAAATGAGTGTGAAAGTGCACCAGTATAAATGTGAAAAATCAAGAATGGTATTCTTCTCCTGAAAGATCTGAAAAAAAGGCATTTCAGAGGTTCTATGCAATCCATTTTGATGATGACTTGAACTTCTATTAACATATTGACAATGATAATTTTGATCTTTGGTTGATCGAAAAATATGTGATTAATGGCATTCAATTTTTAATGTGACAAAGTGACCTTATTCTTTTTTCTTGGGCAGTCAAGGAACTTAACCTTTTCTACTAAATGTTATAGATATTTCCAGAACTTTTCAAGATGATGTCTCAATAAAAGAAGGCTTATCTCAGTAGCACATATACATGTGTCTCTGTGGGAAGATAAAACTATTGACAAGACCAATGTTTAAAACATGGAAAACATTGAAATACCTTTCACAGTAAAACATAAAGAACAATAAGAAGATCAGACAGTAGGGGTCTACTAACATGCGCATGAACAAGATGCGGCTCAATATGCTGCTGAAAAATTGGAAACACTGTCATCATGATATCATTTTGGGACATAAAACACCCCACTCTACTTTTATCCCTTTGAACTCGAGAAATAAGATGTGAATGCACACCACCAACCTGTTTTCACAAAAGATGAAGTTACTTCACAACTAAACTTTCTCATCATCAATAGAAAATGTCTTTAGAAATCAGAACATCCACACACACAGTCTCTCTGAAAATAAAGCCTAAAAAAGGGAATGCAAATTCATCTTACAACAGCAATCCACAGGTCAAGTGATTTTCGGATTTCAGGATGCAGAGCATACACCCCTTCAAAAATGATCTGGAAAAAAGAGAATGATTTAAAAAAAAAGTCAAATAACATAGCATAAACTTAAATCACCACTATTGGCAAAGGATTTCATAAGTGGAAATATCAATTGCTATGATCATATAAAACTGTAAAGATGCATTACATGAACACTTGTTTTTCTAACTAGCCTGCATGAAGATGAATAAAACTTATAGCCAGTGTGGATCCAATTCTACTATACATGGTATGCACTGAACAGCGTGCATATAATGAGAAACTGAAAAGTAGAAAGCGAATAATTTTGTATTAAAATGTTTGACCCTTCTTAACATCTCCAGGTTTCATTTTTTTACAAAATTCTAACACCACTAAGCATTTATCTAAAAAACTGCTGAAACAAATGTAGCATTAAAATACGAGCATGTAGCATCAATCTTCCATATCCTTAACAACACAGGAACAGCAACTGATGACACAGCATTTGGAGCTCAGTTAAGTTAATGAGAAACAGTTCACATCAAATTTCTGTAAGGTTCACTGCTAGTTTGTAGTAAATATGCCCCATATTAAAACAAGGTTTAGCATTTTGAGGAAAGAAATTTAGTCACAGGTAGTCATACTGTTTTTAGAAGGCTCGCCTTGTGTAATCTCCAGACAGGACTTAATGATGGAAGGCATGAATAAAAACATGTTGGCAAATTTTCAAACTAGTCAGAAATAGCTTTTGTAATCTTTCCACTTCTGTATTCTCCACTCTCTCCTCTTTTTGGTATGTTATATCCTTCTCAAATAGACTGATAGACACAAATGTTGTGCACCCCGTCTCTCATGCTTTCCCCCTCTCCCCCCTTCTAAAGTTATTGTTGTTGTTGTTATCGTTATTCTAATTTTCAGAAAAAAAAAGGAGAAACTGTTATTAAAAAGAAAGAATTGTACAGCACAAAATGAGGACAAGACATCCTCCCAAAAAGGGATAAGGAACAATCTAGATCAAAACAATGAAGCAGACCAATCCCTTTGAATATCCACTAGAGAAGAGCACCTAAATGCACCTGCCAGATGACATCACAAAGAAGCGAAGAAAACTATCTTATCCCACAAAACCAGCCTACATGTGAAGTGATTATAAAAAATCCTTGCATTTTCTTCCATCCAAGTGCACCAAAAAAAACTTCACCAACAGCACCATCTCTGTAAAGGAAAATTTTCATTATTTCTTACTTTGAAAAGGTTAGCACCCTAGCACCAGCAATTTGCTTAACACATCATACTAGGCTCCACTAGAGATAAATTGTCTTGTATATATATGCCTACTTGCAGAATAACATGAATCCTTAAAGCCACACTAAAGGGATAAATTGTCCTGTAAAGGAATCTAGTGGATCTCTAGCTTACCATAAGCTAAATTTTTTCATGATACCCTGAATCACAGGATAAGGTTCCTAATTGAAACAACACTTGAACATTTAAATGACTTAAGTAGGACTGTACCTTAAACCCATCTCTGCCTCCCCATTAACCCTTTGGGCTTTATGTCAGAATATTATCAAGTGATATCTTTCTTTTCTTCTTTATAGAAGTTTGATTAAAATAAAGACAGATAAATGTAATTGTGTAATACATCACTGCAAAATAAAAAAATAAACCCATGATAGCAAGTTCCAGGAGCTGTATAAGTAAGTATGATAACAAACCACGCCGCAATCTTCAGAAACTTGAAGTTCTTTAAATCCACTACGAGCACCAGTCTCCAAATCAAACATGGGTACTTTTGTTCTTCTACCATTCCTTATGTTACCGATATTCTGTAAAAGAATGATGGAACAATGACTGTATGTCAAATGCAAATATTTTTTCCAGGAACTTAAAAGGCAAACCAAGTGAAATGAATGTGACTACCTTTGAAAGCAAAGACAGATCTAGAGAGCTAAAGTCGTCATACTTAAAATCTTTCACTTGTTCAGATTTAAAATAGCTTTCAAGGGAAACTACTTCGCACCCAACAATGTTAGCCATTTTGTGAGCCAGACTAGTTTTTCCAGATCCACTTGGGCCTCCTGTAACAACAATGAGATTAGAAAAGGCAATATTTATGAACTTAAGCAAAGTAAATTGCTAAAAGCAAACACCACAATGTCACAGGAAATTGATTCCTCAAAGAAATTTTCTCTTCCAAGAGGAATTTTATGGTTCCAGAAGTTTTTTTTTTTTTTATCATTTGAGCACCGAAATAGGAAATGCCATGGTCTTCTTTGAAACCATAATGACAAAAAATTACACAAGGAGATTAAAATTCTTTATTTTATGCACAAATATGTGTCTGCAATTAAAATTACAATCAAATCAAATCAATTACAAACATATTACTATGATCACGCTTCTGAAAACATTGACCTAAGGAGATTTAATTGTGCACTTGCCCATGACATTTATGAACTTGAATGACACAACACTTTGCATCAACAACTGGATTACTTTCAAGAATATTCCATAGTTAAAGAGCACGTGGTCAAAAATTCTTTTTTTGAAATTTCTATGCCTGTGAGAGAGAGAGACTTTTAAAGCATGTATTACCAATTCCAACAATGACAGGGGGGCCTTTATTCTCCAACAAAGCCTGAAAAAATATGTAAAATTGAATAATTTTTAACCAGACTGATTGTACTGGTAAGCTTCTTAAACTTGAATGTGTATAATTACACTAATCTCACATTCAAAAAAAAAATTTAACTCATTACCTGTATTGCTTGAACAGCAAGAAGCAACCCTCTATCCAAATCATATGAATCAGGCATAGGAGCAATCTTCATGTTATCCCTGAAAGAGGAAGAATCTGTGGTTGCTTCATGAGAGAATTCACGAAACGTAATGATAACACTCCGACAATGTAGTTCATCACCAAGAACACTTAATGAACATTTGTAACAATCTTCCAGGTAGAGGACACTTACCTATGACTGAACTCCCATGTGACGTATCTGATGATATAAAATGCCATGTTGCTACTATAGGCTCCATTTTAGATTTTGTTGGAGACCGAGTCCATGGTTGAGATACATCCTCAAGCCGATTAACAAGGTTTGGAGAGGTACGGATTGGCCTTGGGGCAACAATGACCCTTTCTTGATTGCTTGTCATTGAAGTATTAGGCAATAGTGGTGGTGTGTTAAGACGTGGTACACCTGCAAGTGAAGTAGCAAATTGTAGAAAGGAGAACTTTTGATCTATACCAGACAAACCAACCAAAATGCTTAGACAGAGAGTATTGATAGTTATCATGCCAGTTCCAACCTTTTCTCTGAAGAATCATTTCCAGATATGACTTGGTGATCCAAGGTCCATTAACACCCATCCTCGTTGCCTCTGCTCCAACAGTCTACATAAAAGTAGAATAGCCAAGATAAATGAAAGCTTTGGCCATAGTTCCCAAGTGGAAGTCCAAGGACCAATCTAATTTCTGGTACTGAACAAAAAATAGCACATAAAAGATCAGCTATTTACTACGAGAATGGAAAGTGTTGGCCCAGCTACTATCATATGTATCATCTAGATTGAGGAAAATACGTAACAAAAATTGGATGATATAGTTTAGTGGACGCTCAAGCTGAGTCATGAAACATGCCGTCCAACAGCTGGAGTAATGAGTGAAGATACAGAACTAGAATCAGCCTGTTCAGTTTACATGCTAATTATGTACACAGCATAACAAAATAAGAAATCTCCATCATGATTATTAGGAAATTTCTACTAACACTTGGCAATCAGAAGATCCATGAACTTGTGTGCTAATGTCCCCCATGCACAACACTCGTCATGAAGAAAAAATTTCCATTCATTCAATCTCCCTAAAGCCAACTGAAAAACTAGATGCTTCATGCACTCATGCAAAAAGTTATCAAGAATCGTTATTTGCATAACTTTTTTGTAGAAACATTCTGGAATAAGATCGTGTTTCCTGCATTTTTGTGATTTAACAATCCAGGGGCATTTAGGGAAAATCACTAACTTAGAATTGGAGCACTCTTATTGTTCGTCGCATTTTCCCCTTCACTTTCTTCCTGTCACTTGTTGGTGGATATGTTACTCACCCTCAGGTTTTTGCAGATTCTATTCTTTCCAATAAAAAATTTTCTATCCCACAAAATGTGTGGGTGGGTGAGCTGGCGGGTGGGTAATGATAATAATAATAAAGGTAAATAGCTATCTTGTTCTACTGATTATCCAGTACCTTACTCAATTGCTTGGAAAAATATAAGAACACAACAAATAAATGATTGCAAAAGATGGATCCATACTTTCCTATTCATGCCCCTCAGCACCATGAATGTCTCACCAAGAGTATCGATGGTCTCTAACGACAGTGAAAGATTTCCATTGCTAACAGATGAAGATGCCCGTTTATAACTCACTACAACATTGTACCCTAAAGCCAGCAACCCACCAAGTGTCATTCTCCCAACCTGTCTCAACATTAAATGATAAAATAGGTAAGCAAAACCACCAAAGATTACAAATTCTGTGAAATATTAGAGTCTAGTTTTTAAAAGAATTGAACTTACATTTCAAGTTGTACTAATGTTGTCCTATAAAAACAGACACCATATAAAATAAAGAGACTACAGATTCCAAACAACATAAGAAAAGATGCATTTAAGACCTCTAAGCTACCAGTTTCAATAATGGATAGGATTACAGTATTGATTGGAAATGGAAGAAGCCTACGCATCTTGAATGTAGGGACCATGTCTCAAATACAATTGTCTAGATAGTTTGGATCTTGTGCTGAAGCTTCCAGAAGCAACAAAATGTCCTTGCTAGTAACTGCAGTAGACTACTGGACGGGTGTGGGGAAGAACCTTGCCAAAGGTTCCATTTCCCTAGGAATTCTTTCCCTTTTATTTGTTTATCACGAGTCCATGTTCGTTGATTGATTGATTGATTGAGAAGATGCCTGAATAGTGTGCCCAGTCATATGCAGATGTGAGGAAGAATGATTATTTCACAGGTACCTACCTATCCATGGTCCTAATGATCACGCACTGCAATGAAGGTCCATGAATTCCCTTGTACTTTAAAGATGACTGACATTAGTCTTGCAGCTTTTCTGGAAAGTTGTAGAGCAGTAATTTAACATTTTGTGTAGGCTGAGCAATGAACCATTACATTCAGAAAATTGCCTACTTGCATTCATTTCCATCTGAAAAGTAATGCTAAGAATTTATTCCTCTATATTGGCCACGTGTGTTAATTTCTTTCTGGAAGCTAGAATTCGATTTTGATAATAAACTTTGCTTTCAAAGTCCACGTTTATGCTATAATTGCAATCTCGGAAGACCCTTACCTCAAACTCAGCTTTTGGCCTGATAATAAAATTTTTGTCAACAATTCTCTGGTCCCCAAGTGATAGATAATATTTGATGCCAGACTGCCGCACCTTGATCCAATCATTTGTCAGTGCTTCTTCACTTGCTGAAGGAGGCCTAAGGTACATCTCAATAAAACTGCAACCAAGATAAAGTTCCAATCACAATTATTCACACTCAAAGCTCAGAGAATAAACCACTTGGTTTTGCACTGATATAATGGTAAGAAACAGAGAGTGAAGAATCACTAGCTTATCTGTATGTGCTGTTCCTTGGAAGGCATAAGCAGGATGTCCATCTGGTGACTGTCGCAACAAGTTAGCATTTAAGTAACATTCAATCAAAGGGTGCAGGTGATGCATATTAATTTAGTAGCTAATAATGAACTATAAAGCTAAAAAAAAAGTGAGGGAAAGGTAATTCCATGAGCAATAACAAGAAGTGCAACTCAACGTAATTCCTGAGAAGCATTTGATAATTGACATTCAATATCATTCAAAATCAACAAGACAATATATGCACTGGTCAATGCTTTAAATTACACACTTGTTATTGATTACGCACCCATCCACTGTTAAGAAGCAGTGTTTTGTCATGGTCTGCACCATATGCAGATTTTCTTTACCATTAAAACAAAAATTGAAGATTACAAGAAATCCTCATCCTTCAAAAGAATTTTCACAACTATCTCACTCAAGTAGTGAACATGAAGGACATAGGCAATTAACAAGAACTAAAAAGGTATAAGGTCAGCCATGGTGCACATGAACAACAGTGAATCCACTGCCCAGTTTTTTTTTAATTTCCAAACTTTTTTTTTCAATTGCATACTTTTACATTCTAATTATATGAAATTAAGAGCCAAATTAAAACACGAATAGAATACATGGCACACCCTAAATTTGCGAAAATTTTTATTTTGATTCTTTTTTTTTTCAATCCCTTATTTAGAGAGGAAAGAGAAAGTTGCATGAGAAAATAATTAATTGTCGCGATACTGACAGCAAAAAATGGTCAAACTTGGTGTTGATGGGTTCCAATCGACGATGGGATTTCAATGGTGGTGGCTTTTTAAAGGCCCTGATACGTTGAACCACTCAGGCTCGCGCGCCTAGCCTAACTTTTTTTAAGAAAAAAAAACCTTTAGCATTGGATTTTTGATGAATTTTTTTTTTTTTTCAATTTCACCTTATAATATTGTGTTGATTTTGAATTAGTCTTTATTTTTTTACCATATAATAAAATAAAATAAAAATGTTATTGAACCCATTGGAATCCACATCTCAGGTCACGGGTTTGGAGAGTTAATCAGGTTGATCGGAATCGATCTAATATGTCATCATCTCAATATTAAAAAAAAAAAGATGTTGACTTTAATTTTGTTTTAAAAAGTCAAACCCCTTTTGAACGGTCATCCAAGTTGCTTTTAAATTCGCATGTCTGGTCTCTATTTTTTATGTCATTTTTTTGTCCTTTGATTTTTTTGCCTTGGAACCCGCAAATTGACTGAATCACATCGAAGCAACTCTCACATGATTTAATTGGAAACTCGGGCTTGGCAAGGACTTGAGTCGGGAGTTTCAAGTTTGACTCACTAGACCAGGTTTAATGACAATATCAAAGAATTCCCTGTAACTTGAATAATTTTTACGTTCAAAATGATTTTAGTCCAACCCACAACATAGCACAGGAAATAAACTAGTTCTCAACTATTTAACTTAGCAATGAACCATGGAAAGATGTACATACCTCACTTCTACATTTCAGCTTGTAGATTGCTTCTCTAAATGATGAGACAAAGCTGTTGTTTATTCTAATCTGCAGAATAAAACCAGAGATGAAAACCAGCATTTTAAAAATTGTATAAGATAAGGACAAAAGCCCCAACCTGTGCATGGTGAAGGTCTGGCTCAATGTGTTTCCTAAACAGTGGGAATATGCTGTCAATAAGGTAATCCAATGAACAAGAATCCCCAATGTCGTATTGAACTTTAGAAAGAAGACTGAAATGAACTCCGCCAACCTGATCCACCACCCATGTTTAGAAATCATCGTATTTGAAGCTGTAAAGAAAATGACAGCTTCACAGCCCCTTATTCAAATCAAGATATATAACTTCAGAGCATAAGTTACCACAGCAACCCGGATATCCAGTAAGGAGCGCAGTCTTGCATGCAGAGCATAGGCACCATCAATTACAACCTAAGAACAAAGAAACATTAAAGAAATTAACTCCATGGAAGCAAGGAAAATCACAGTAACTGTTAGTTCCCCTGGCTTACCACTCCAGATGATGTGCTCTTTATTCCTTTGGAACCAATACGTCTTTTCTGTTGGTAATCAAACATTGGTGTCAAAGTATCTTTTCCTTTGGTCAAATCCTATTTGCCAACACAAACAACTGTGTAAAGATAGACAAAACCAAATTTATATAGAACGCATTGGCATAACTTTTACTTCAGAGAAATTTTTTTGACACGTGACCAGAATAGGTTTCTAAATGATTACACTTGGGTATTTCTAAGAATTGGAAAACCAGTTTTCCAGTTAACTATATATTACAGAATTGCCACATGCAAAATCCAATCCAATCAAGTAGCAAAATTTGAGAAGAAAATGCAAACCTCAAGATTTTGTATCAGTGCATCGAAATCAATTGAATCCAAATCACTCCCATCATCAAATCCCATGCGATAATTCTCCATTGATATAACAACACAACCAATTACAGAAGCCACCTTCTCTGCTAAGCTTCACAGATCATCAAACAAGAAAAAAGTAAAATCAGAAAGTATCAAATAAAGCAACAGAAATACAACTATAGAAATTCTGAAAGTGAAAAAAAAAATAGATATTCAACCTTGTTTTGCCTGAACCACTAGGACCACCAATGCCAACAGTAACAAGACCTTCTTTTTTCTCTCTGAGCTCTTGAATAGATTTTACCAATAAATAATATCCATGATCAAAAGACTGCATCATTCCAATCCAGCAATTAATTTTGATCAGAATTAATTTTTTTAAGAAAAAACAAGATATTATTACCTAGCTAACTAATATTCAAAATTAGAAGAAATGGATGAACGAAAGTGAAGAAAAAGCATACCACGTGAAGAGGGAGAGATTGGAGGATGGAGGAGGAGGAGGTAGAAGGCTGTTGCTGGAAGTAATCGCGGCCTCCTTCTTGGAATACTCGCTGAACAACCTCATGGTCCATTTGTCAACAACCGTACCAATCCTCTTTCGCTCCTCCGGAGCCCTGAAGAATTTATATTGCTATTAGAGAAGAGAGAGAGAGAGAGAGAGAGAGAGAGACTCGGTTTTATTAGTTAAGTAGTAGTATTGCTTTTTATTATTCTGGTGCCTTAACTTTCTACCCTTTTGCTTCCTTGCTTGCTTCTGCACGCTCCCGCTTGTTTTCCTTCTCTTCTACACTTCGTTCATCTCTCTTTTCTTTCTTCGATTTTTTTAACTCTATTTTGGTTTTATTAATTAAAATTCGTGTCGTGATTTTTTTTGAAGTACTAGTTATGATTAGGGGTGTTCAAAAAAATCGAAAAACTGATTAAACCAAGAAAACCGAAAAAAAATAACCGAAAAAATCGAACCGTGAAAAAAAACCGATTAAACCAATTAAAATTTTGAAAAAACCGACCGGTTCGGTTCGGTTTCGGTTTTTTAAGTCTGGAACCGGAAAAACCGAACCGAACCGAACCGAAACCGGAAAAAAAACCGAGCCAAACCGAGCCAAAACCGAGCCAAACCAAAAAAAACCGAGCCAAACCGAAAAAACCGAGCCCAAACCGGTTTGAACCGGTTTTTGCTCTAAAAAACCGAACCGAACCGAAACCGGCCGGTTTGAACCAGTTTCGGTTCGGGTTCGGTTTTTTTTAAAAAAAAAAAAATTCGGTTTGGTTACTTTTTTTGATAAAAACCGAACCGTGAACACCCCTAGTTATGATAAAAAAAAAAAAAAAAAGTGATATCTGCCTTTAAAATTCTTGTAGTAAATTTCACTAACCTTCCTCCATTTTTGCGGCGGTTTCACTTATGCACCCAACTGTCATTTGAAAATTATAAATTCATCCTCAGTATATTTGTTTTTATATTTGAAACCGAGTTGAGTTATGTTTTAAAAGGGTGTTAGGCTTGAAAAAATATTATATTAATGTTATTTTTAGTATTTTATGATAATTCTGATGAATTGATATTAAAAATTAAAAATAAATTATTTTAATATATTTTTAATTAAAAATATATTTAAAAAGCATATAGAAACCATTAAAATTATTTTTAAGTCCCCAAAATTGTCCTTTGTTTGACAATCCCGGCACTCATTTTTTGTATTGTCCAGTTTCCCTTTGCTCTTCAAAATTCAAAGATGGCGAATGAAATCCGAAGTTTTCTTCGCCAATTACATTATCTTCACTCTTGGCAACATTAGCGAATGCAGGCATAAACAACAGACTCGGCCATGAACGGCGAATGGTGACCAACTCAAACCAGTCGACGGCGAACTCAGGGATTTCTTTTCACTTTTGGTAAAGCAATGATTGAGTGGTTTGGTGGGTAATCTGATTATTTAAATAAAAAGCCTCTCTCTCTCTCCCATGCAAACTTTTATTATGTTTTTGTTAACTCAGTTCAGTTATACCTCGATTAATTTCTAAATATTCTAAAATTAATAATTAATTAATATTTTAGTGGTTAACACTTGAACGAGTAATATCTAGAAAACAAACTTAAATCTTAATCAGTTAACCCCTCGGAACTACAATCTTAATTCTCAGTGAAGTTCTATCAATTTGGCATTGTCTTTGCCAGGTTGAGACTGGTAGACCTCTGGTCTATGTCCCAGTTGCAAATTTAGGAGAGTTTGTTGCGAGGAACTTCTGCATCTTGCCCTGGACTGTGTTTCTTCATGGTAAAGTGTGATGTCAAATTTGTTAAAAGATTAATTTGTACCATTGAGATCAAATTAAAAATTAATTTCACTTATTTAAAAAAAAAATTAATTTAATTGGAATTTAATTTTTAATTTAAGTTTTTTAACATGAAACTTTAATGTATTTTGAATTAATTATGAATTAATGAAAAATTAATTTCAAATAATTTTATATTAATATATTTTGATGAAACTCAAAAAAAATTTAAATAATTATATTCTACTTAAAAAAATTAATGTTTATAAAATAAATAATTGAAAAGTTAAAATACATATATAGAAAAAAAAAAGACCCCAGCAACCCCGGTTAGCACCCTCTACCCAGTACATCACATCACAGAAGGTGTAGCAACCTTTACTGCACACACAACATTTCTTCACCGGGTTATATTATTTTTTTGGTGTTTTACTTTGATTTTTTTTTTATCCTTGTACTTGAATTGGAAACTTTGTTTGTTGAAGAGAGTAAATTTTTAAGCTCACTTGCATAGAAAAACAAGTAAAAACTAAAAACATTAAAAACTTGACCTAAGAAGTATACCTTTTCTACTTACAAGTGTTTTTTTTTTATATAGTAATATAACACTTTGATAAAAAAAAAATATTAGAAGAATAATATATTTTCAGTTCACAAACTATCAAATTTAAAAACAAAAGGAATATATTTTAACCGAATTTCAAAAATCTTCATCCATAATATTTATTTATTAAATTTTTTTATTCATCATGTAACATTTACTTTTGAAAGACTAGATTTAGTTAGATAGTGCAAATATTATATATGAAATAATTTTTTTAATATTCATAAAATCATAACAACTTGGAGTTTTTTCTTTATTTATTTATTTTTCAGGTTCAAACTCCGAGACAGGACCAAGAAAAAATATTATATTGAGGGTTTAAATTTATCCAGTAATAAACTTATTCCTGGTTAACATATAAATTAGCTTAAAGATACCCTTACCATCGAAAAAAAAATCACAATGTTAAGCATTACTAAATAACAAGTCCTTCCCGAAAAAGGACTTGTTAAATTGACATACCATAAATGATCAATTGAGTGGTTTTCCCTTCCTACAGAATTTTGATCTCCTTGCTGAATTTTAAAGGTAGGTCGATCAAAAATCTTAAAACCAGGATGTAAAATCTTCCCAGAAAAAAAGAAAGAAAGAAAGAAATCCATGATCAAGCTTGACAAAGAAAACCCTTGAATATATTCTTGAAACCAGGCTTCATATACACTGCAATAAGACAAAGGAAGGAAAAAAAAACATTTATCTAGGCCCCGTTTTTTGCTGAAAAGTAGTTTTCTTTTGAAAAGTGAATTCCGGAAAAGTATTTTCCGATATTTGGTAGTGTAATGGAAAATAAGTTGGAAAACACTTTCTAGTGTTTGGTTATGTTATGGAAAATGAGCTGGAAAATAACTTATTAATGTTTTATTTTTCTCAAGTCTATTAAAATAATGAGAAATAAATCTTACAAATTAAAAAGTTAAATGAGAATGAAATTTAAAAAAAATATAATTTCATAAATTATCTCAAATAAAATAAATAATAATCAAAATAATAGAGATCAAATCTAAAAAATTAAAAAAAATAAAAGGTGAAGAAATTAAAATAATAATAATTAACATTTCATAAATTATTTCAAATAAAATAAGTAACAATCAAAAGAACGAGGATCAAATTTGATAGATAAAAAAATTCAATAAAAAAATGATAAGGAAAAAGCAAATAACAATTATAAAAATAAGGACCAAAATTAATATAAAAATTAAATTTTAAGAGATGGAATTGAAAAATAAATATTCAAAACAATTTATATATAGCAATCAAAAGTTTGAGAATCAAATTTGATATAATTAGCAAATAATGATATTTCTAATTTTTTCACAACTTCCGGAAAGTGTTTTCCGCCCAAATTTTCCAGGAAAACACTTTCCCGAAAACCAAGCCAAATTTTTCTTTGATTGGAAAGTGTTTTCCGTTGACCAACTTTTCTAATTGCAAACAAACACAAGAAAGTTTGGAAAGTGGTTTCCCGGAAACTACTTTCCGGAAAACAAACACAGCCAAAAGAAAAAACACTTTCCTGAAAACCAAACTAATTTTTTTTTTGACTGGAAAGTGTTTTCCGTTGACCAACTTTTCTAATGGCAAACAAACACAAGAAAATTTGGAAAGTGGTTTCCCGGAAATCACTTTCCGAAAAACAAACACAGCCAAAAGGAAAAACACTTTCCTGAAAAACAAACTAAATTTTTCCTTGACTGTAAAGTATTTTTCGTTGACCAAAAAGTGTTTCCGTTGACTGGAAAGTGTTTTCCATTGACCGAAAAGTGTTTTCTATTGACCAACTTTCCTAATGGTAAACAAATATAGGAAAGTTTGGAAAGTGATTTTCTAGAAAGTGAATTTCAAAAAACAAACATGGCCCTAATCTGCAAATCGCAGTAGCGGCAAAGTTCCATCGAATCAAAAGGGTGGAGGAATATTTTCCACTCTTCCCAATGGAGTCCGGCCACCTTGGCCCTTGGTGTGCCCAGATCGACCACCTCTTCCACGCTCGGTAATGGTACCCACACGGCCACACCCACTGTTCGAGTTGGTAATAATAATTGTGGGGTTGTTTTTGAGATGCTGATCGATGGGTGTAACTGTAAGAAGAAATGTTTTTTTTTTTTTTTTGACGAGGCTGTGGTGTCTGGCCGATCAAATTATATTAAAAAATAAATAAATCTGTGCTTGACTATTTAGGAGCGAGAGGCTTTTTGTGGCCGAAAAGAAATGCAAATCTACAATAAGAATAATTCAGGGAGAAGTAGTTTTGAGAGAGAATAAAATAGTTTATGAAACACGATAGATTATTATCTGTAGATGTTGTTGAGGATATATTATATATAAAAATTGACAGGTATCTTTATTCAAATTTAAAAATTAAATTAAATCACGATTTGGATTTAAAAAATAGAGGAAAAAAAAATAAAAATAAAGGGGTGAGTTTAATTTTTTTCTTTCAATAAAGTTAAATTATTTTAAATATTTGAGAAATTTTAAGTTTTTCTTTTTTTTTTTTTTTTTTTTTTTATCATGTTAGCAAGCTTCAACATTCCTTGCATGTGTTGTTTTTTATTTGCTCATTAACAAAAACCTTGTTTACTTATGATAGCTCAGGAAATGTTTATACCAGTTACTCTTATGTTTTATATCATTTGTTTGAAAAATTTCTTTAGCGAAGTAATTTATTTTTTTATGCAAGTTTACCAACATGATTTTTGCAATATATTAAAGGTAAGGTAATAATCATATTAAATAATTCAAGAGAAATTTGATAATAAACAAAAGGTACCTGACCCACCACAGGCCCATGGACATGGGCCAGGGGTAATGACGGGCTGGAGCAAAAAAATAAAGGCCTTTAATCATGGTTTCTTTTTAATTTAACCATGATCCTTTGACTTGGATAACTCTTTATGTCAAGAAATCTTTATGTTTATCATGATTTTTTAAAGGGTGTGCTGGGATAATTGCATGAAAAATTGCTTCTTTTTTCAAGTTTGGATTCAGATAGTTGCATGAAAAATGCACTTAAAAAACTGAACATGTTCTCAAGTTTAGGAAATGTTTTATTAAAATACTAAAGCCATCGGACTCCTTAATCTGCTGGAGATCAATCACAACACTCAATCAGTAAAAAACGAAGAGCTTGCAATATTATAGACACCTCCTTGACCTGATCTCCTTACAAGAGAACTAAATCCAATGAACTGTTAGCTTGCTGATACTAAAATGACCTGAGCTCTCTCCTTCTCTCCATCTCTTAGCCTAATATTGTCAAGGAAACTCTAACTTTACCGGCGACTTTCTCACCGTAGCAATCCTTTTATTATTAATTTTGTTTTTTAGCTAAAACTCGGACCTGGATGTTCAATCAAAATTTGGTTTGTATCTGGAATTTGTATTCTATTAAAATGCCTAGCTAGTCCATTAAATAAGGTTTTAATTAGTGTCCACTGCTTGATTATGATCGGTGACTGCACGTCTCTTGCTATTCGAGAGAGGTCGACACCTTGTTTTGAATAGTTAAAGTATTTTTATAAATGAAACCCAATAAACCTTGTTTCTCAATTAATTTATGGTGATGTTGAGCCTGGTTGCATGTATGATTTGAAAAAAAAAACCCCTCTTTTTGGACAATCCTCGTCAAAAAATTACAGTGAACTTTCTGGTGATGTTCATGAAAATATATATTATTTGTTATCTCTCATGACTCATCGTTATCATGAAGAACTTTCAAACTATTATAATGTAATAAATTGTAATTCGTGTATTGGTTTTTGATGTCATTGTACCATTGACACCGCACGATGATGCATCTCTTTAATTTATGTTATCAATGAAATTATAATTTTTTATAAGAAAAAAAAAATCAAATTAATGAAGCTTTTAAATGCATTGAATTAATCTAACATGCTAATTCAATGGTGCAACAGCTTTTTTCGCATTCCTAAATGCACTAGCAAAATTGTTTTTTCCACTATCGTGGAACGGAAGTCAATCTTTTAATTTCTCCCTTCAGGCCATCGTCTAAAAGGTCTCCGGGATTACAAAAATATACTTAAACCGCCGGTGACTACGGTGAAAGCTTCTTGATCATATATTTTCAGAAATTTCCCAAGCTCTCTCAAGTCAAATAACGTGTTCTATAAAGGTGAAACCATATATATAGCACATTGGATTCGGCTGAGAAGTTTTTTATAAGTTATATATAAATATATTTGGTGCTACATGCAAAGTTGACACTTTAAAGAAACTAGAATTAAATATAGTAGGTTTCTTTTTTACTACCCTATTCAAATCCAACGGCACATATTCTAACTCAATTGTATCATTATTAATAAACGAACAATTTAATTGATAAAAATTTAAAATTTAAAGACCCAATTATGAAAATAAAATAAAAATAAAAAACACTCGATATATCCCTATAAATAAAAAAAATTCCAAGCCGGGCCTCGTCTTGTTTTTCCAAATTTATTCTCTCTCCTATCCTCGAAAAAAAGGTAGGTTTTGTTCAACTATGGCCATTTTCAATATTTAATTGGTAAAAAAAATTCCAATTGATGATAATGATTAACGTGGTTCGCGTAAAAAAGATGCTGCCTCCACTTATTTCGTTAGTTGTAGAACTACTGGCCTACTGGGCATTCTGTCTACTGAAAGTCAACGCCTTCTCTCGCCCACTACTTTTGCTTTGCGTCTTGTCAGTAGTGCTTTTTCACAGGTTTTCTTCTCCGCGTGTTCACTCATTTGACCACATCACCCTCTTCGTCCATCTGCTATCCTGCGCCTCCATCACCTTCTGCGAGTTTTCATGAAAAGTAGCCGCCCTCACAATAATCGTCATGTGTCCGACCCTTTCTTTTCTTTTCAATCTCTTTGGAGTTTGGATATAAAAAAAAAAAAAAAGACAGGAAAGCAAGAGTCTACAACAAGATTGTTAAAATCGTGATTTTAACACGGCACGGAAAGTCGTTTACAAACTCGGATCGTAAAAACGAATCGTAAAATTGTAAGGAATTTTAAAATACATAAAAAAAATTCATGTTTTAAATAAAATAAAGATTTTTTTTAAATTCAAGGCATTTGAAATATGTAGATAAAATATATTTCTTTAATCTAAACTTTATTTTCTTATTAATGCATCTCTTAATCATTTTAATGAAAATATTTTTTTTAAAATTGCAAACACGATTTTCTAAACAACAATCTATCATAATATTAAAAGTAATATTAAAAAAAAAAACAAAAAAAAAAGTAATATTAAAACATTGTTGTTAATAATTGCATGTTGTACAATATGCACGGAAGAAACCAAAAGTCCAAAACGTGAATGGCTTTCGTATTTTTCTTAAACCAAAGCAAAGCGGGCCCGCGAAGCTTTTGCTCTTACCAAAGCATCGACAGCTGTCCAAGAGGGGAAGATTTTGTTTCGGGGTCTCATTTTGTCAAAATCGTAAAATCGGTCCTGAAATCGCGATTTTGAGCGATTTCATCCGATTTTTGCGATTTCACTTGATTTCAACCCGATTTTACCCATTTTCGATTTTTCAAGCGATTCAACTCGTAATGCATGCTTTGACTCGTAAAATCGTACGATTTTACGAGTTAAAACGCGATTTTAACAACCTTGGTCTACAATATTCAACATTTATACTATTTTAATAACAAAAAAATAGCTGAAGTTAAGTGCTTGCTGGTCTGAACTTCAACCCACTTTTCCTTTGACTAGGAGACTTTTTGGTAATTAAAGTTAGAAATTTCAATACTTCCCATACATCCCATTTCTATATTAGTTGAAAATAATGTAGTAAGAAATTGAAGGCTAGTAACTAACGTTGCAAGCGATGATGCGACTTTCATGATAGAATTATTTTTAAATATCTCTTTAATATTATTATAGTTTTTATGATTATAATTTAAAAAAATATATATTTGATCAAAGTTGCTATAAGATAAATTTTTACATACAAAATAAATAGAAAACAGATCTTTATGTATAAAAAACATGTTATTTTATTATTAAAAAATTAAAAATTAAAATATCATTATATTTTTTAAAAGTATTTCACTAACCAAATATTTTTTTTCTTGTAATTAAATAAAAAGAAGAAGTCATCAAACACTCCATGAGAAAGACATCAAAGAATCGAAGCGCGAGCTTACAATAAGGCAGATAAGGTTAGCGACAGCCTAACATAGCAGAGCTAACAGGCAGCCAATTTAAATAATGAATCAACAATGGCCCTACCAAAAAGAACCTGGGTGGGGAGAAGTGGGGTGCGCAGGATAAGTTGAAGAGTGGACAAAATCTAAAACTTCTCTCAGTCAGTCTGTCCATGAATAAATAATAAAAAAAGAGTCAGCCAATTGTCATGGTCAGCGTCACCTATTCCCATAAAACCTACCCTTTTTATCATTTCCCTGAAATCTCTCTCTCTCTCCCCCTCCCCCCCCCCCCCCCTCTCAACGACACTGGGCAAAGAAAGCATTTAATCGCTGTTAGTACTTGTGTTTCTTCTCTATCATCAATACTATTACCGATAACCATCATCACCAATCGGAAAGGCAAGGCAGGCACAAAATGGATGGTCTGCCCTCTGGATATCGCCCCAACGTTGGTGTCTGTCTCATCAACTCTGATAACCTGGTCTGCTCATCGCCACTTTTTTCTTTCTTCTGATTTATAACTTATGCTGATTAGTACCTTGGTTGTTTTCTTTTAATTAATTGAAAAAAAATTGTTTCGATTTTTGGACTACTGATCACTTATTAGTTGTTACTTGACCTCTCTTTTTTTCCCCTTCCAAATGTCCCTCGCTCTCTGAAATTGTTGTTTGATGAGAAGACATGATAATGTTCCCTTGTTAATTATTTACTTGCAGGTTTTTGTGGCCTCAAGATTAAATGTTCCAGGAGCATGGCAGATGCCTCAGGTAATACCACATTGGATTTGATTTTTCTGAAACAGTAATTAATTCCTAAGAAATGTGCAGGAATTGTTCAACTTCTTATTAATTATTTCTGTTCTCGCCCTCGAGCGTATCTTCTACTATTATTCAGTGAGTAGAAGAATAAAATTGTGATTCCAATTCTTCTATAATGTTAAGTAAGCTTAGTTTTTAATTTGACCACCGAAGTGAGTGTTCCGACCGATCACAGTCTTGGTTTACATTCGGACAAGATCTCACTGAGAATATTCTCAGAGCATTGGACTTCGCTCTATTGTTAAATAAAGTAGAGGACACCTTCTAGTTCTCTATTTTTACTCATTCCGGCACTCTGTTCCAAGTTCAGATTATTTGATAAGTGTGATGAAAATAATTTGTGATGCTATAGGATTCCACCTATTTGCAGGTAACTTCCTAGAGTTTAGATAATGAGTGGCCCTTGAGTAGGTTATTCACGGGATTCATTTGAACCAACCTTTGCAGATGTCTGACAAGAAGAATTATGATATCAGCATCTCTGAATTTACATTAGTTCTCGTTCGACTATAGTTTCCACCCTTCAGCCATGCTTATGTGTTCATCTTTGTGATTTCCCATGACAGGGGGGTATTGAAGATGGTGAGGAGCCTAAGTCTGCAGCCATCAGGGAATTGATGGAAGAAACAGGGATAGTCTCTGCTGAAACTATTGCCGAGGTTTGTGATCAACTTTGCTAACAGAACGACAACTAGTTATTTTTTTCATGCACCGAAAACAAGCACTCTCTCAAGTACTCTTGTGAATGCGTCTTTTAAGCTATAACCTTGAATTCACGATCAATCCTTTTCTGTTTTGTTGGCTCTGTAATCACAGGTTCCAAATTGGTTGACTTATGACTTCCCCCCTGCTGTGAAGGCCAAGGTGAATCGTCTCTGGGGAGGTGAATGGCACGGACAGGCACAAAAGTGGTGAACTTCTTTATCTGTCTTGTCGAGTACACACTCTGCAATTGTGAAAGAATATAACATTAGGTTTAAATTGGAGCAATTAAATGTGCAGTGTCTAAAATGACTGCACTATTACAGTTTTCGTGAATAGCAATCAAAATGCACCAAAATACCAGGACCTTTCTTTCGTGACATTTTCATCTCATTTTTCTGATCCCAAATCCAATCCCTTTTAGTACTATAAATCTCGTTTTATCTTTGTGAGTATCTAACTAAATTTAAATGAACCTGAACCCCAATATGTTTCTGATGATCGGGAATTTCATTTGATCTTGTGAATCTGAAGGAGGGAAAAAACTCAGTTATTTTTATCCTATGATTACATACATGTGTTGTTAAGCTAATTGCAACCAGATTTATTTATGTATCTTAAATAATGACGATTTTGAAATAGTTGGAATGATATAGTATAAGAGAAATGGAATGTTCTATCCTGCTGCTTCTGCATATGGTTTCAGGGGTAACAATGAGTTTTGTCAAAAACCATTTCAACTCAAAAGCTTAAGTTTAGGTGAGACTGAAGATATAATTTATATAATTCTCTAATAAGTTTTGTATGACAGGTTTCTCATGAGATTAACAAAAGATGAGAGTGAGATCAACTTAGCAAGTGGCGAAGCAGACCCAGAATTTGCAGAGTGGAAATGGGCTAGCCCCGAAGAAGTTATTGAGCAGGTATGGTGCAGAAAACAGTTAAGATGTTATAACATTATATTATGTACATTTGAATCCTCACTGAGATAAGAAAGCGATTGACCACAGGCAGTGGACTACAAGAGGCCAACTTATGAAGAAGTTATGAGGACATTTAGGCCTTACTTGAATGAAAATGGAATAGCTGCTAAATGTAAATCTTCAAAGTGGTAAACGGTGTGCGTGTGCTTTTGTAGGTGGCTCTCCATGAAATCTGGACTTTGTAGGACTCTGTTCTTTGTAAATGGAAGTGTCAGTTAGAATTTCAACATTAGATGGTTGCGTAACTGTAATAAAACTCTTTGTTCAATTAATTCTCATAATTTTGTGTAAGTTACTTGCATACTGAAGAGTTGACGTCCATAAGCTTTTTAAATTTCAAAACAACCTAAAATCAATAGAAATATAGTTGTTGTGATTTAAATGTTGGTACCGTCGGCGTTAGATAAGCAATGTGTACAGCTTTAACTCTAGCGAACCATGCCGTAAACGAAGAAAAACTAAGTTTTGGTTTCTGAAACTCGTCGAGGATTAATCATTTTTGTTTAATTTTTTATGATGATTCTGCAGGCCTAGAGAAAGAGAAAAAGAAAAAAGTCAAAACTTGCAGGGTTTTCTTTTTTCACCTATACTCCGACACAGCTGTTTTTTTTTAATAAATAAATAAATAAAACAAAGCAGAGGTTCAAATTTGAGGTCTCTTGAACGGAGAGGGAACGGCTAATGTTGATTGAGCTGCAACTCATTGTTAACACAGGGCTGTTTTAATATTTTTATGTTGATTGAGCTGCAACTCATTGTTAACACGGCTGTTTTAATATTTTTTCCTATACTCTTCTCCTAAGCGTCCACGAAGGGGTTACCATGTTTATGAACACAGATTTCAGCTAATAGAAATACGAGAAGTATGGACTTTACGAGGAACAGAATAGCACTCCTTACAGTCCATCCCAGAATATTTTGGGGATTGCTCAAGAAGCTTGGTGTTACTTCATCAGAGAGCATGGATATCAAAAACGCTTTCTCAAATGGACAGACAAATTTACTAAATGAAACTTCAAAGGGGTTTAGGCGCAATTGCTATATTACTTAGTAACATGTTGATGGAATTTCCACCACATACTGGCGAGATTTTCTCCACAAAAGCATCTGGCGATTATAGTTTTTTTTTTTTTCCTTAGTGTGCATGGATGATAGCAAGATATTGGTGTTTTCTTTAGTTTAATAGCAAGTTTGTTTTTGTGATTTGGAAGTGTTTTTGAAAAAAAAATTTTAAAAAAATAAATTTGATACTTAACAAAATAAGGTTGCAATTAATTCAATTTCTAACATGCAGCGAAATTTACTTGGTTTTTTTTTTAAAAAAAAAGAAGAAATAAGGTGAGAAAAACAGGTATTTTCCTTAAAATTTTCAATTAATATTTGACATTAAAAACTATCTTAGCCGTGGCTTCGTTTCCAGGTACGTACAATACATCACAGTTGCAAGTTTCAGCTTTGCATGAGCAGTGTTTCTCCACCGCAGCCACACATCAAGACCGCCCTTCCCCTCCCTCCCTCTAAAAAAGTAAATATTTGCTCAAAATCGTCATTCCCCATTTTAAACTATCTGAAAATGCATCAACAAACCCCCACCGCAGTCACACATCAATATTTTTTTTTTTTTGTGCGTGTTTGTGGAATTCCTTATCTTGATAGGATGTGTGCATGGGTTCAGTGACGAAGACGAATATATTTAAGGAACAGCTTCTGGAATTTTCACTGTTTTCGAGGGGAGTGCACGTGCCCGAGGATGACAATCTTGGGTCAATGGTGGAAATTAAAAGAGAGGAATCTCTAGAGGATCAAGGGCAACTTGAAAGGTGGGAAAATAATGTGATTACGGAACACAGTCAACCGCGGGAACAGAAAATTGACATCAGAGCCAAGATGCCCTCCTGTTGTGATGGTGAAGGTGATGGTGTTGTGAACTTGAGAGCTCCATTTTTGGGATCTTCCTTTCCATTCTTGGCAAAGAAAAAAGCAAGAAGAGCAGCCACAAGAGATCAGTGTGGCAGAGGGAATTTCTCATTGGCTGTGGCCTGACTGCACAAAAGCAGCCTAAAAAACAATAAGTGGTCGATCCCCCAAATTGACACACAGGTCCTAGGCAGCAGCAAATTGAGCTTTTGAGTATCAAAAGCCCCCTGTTAAAAAAAAAAAAAAAAAAGATGTTAATGCAAGAATGAGCTTGAGTTTCATGTGGGACAAGAAAAGCAGGAAGAGTCGCCTCTCAAAGGAAAATCCTCGTGAACAGAGAGGGATTTTGTTGTTGTTCATGGTCTTGGCACAAGCAGCAGAAGCCAGCCAAATCACACCCTGACCAAAGCTTCTTTTGAATTATACACAATTTGCGGGAGAGGTCCTAAGCAAATATCGAACGCAGAGACCATTACCCGTGACGGGGCATTTAGGTGGGACAAATGCCTCCAAAATGGCACTGAGGAATCCGGAGACAGTTTATTTTTAGCAACCTCAGCATGATAATTAAGATTTGACTACTAAAATGGTAACGATACAATTCTCATTTTCGTGGTTAGTAGTGTTAGATAATTTGTCCAATGCTCGAAAGAGTTACCAATTTGGACAGTTGAAATATCAAGATTAGTCTGTATTGCAAAGACATGTGCTGGTGGTTCACTTGCTGGAGTTGTTTAAAAGTCCCCAAGCAAAATGTCTACTTGAGTGCTTTGATAACAATTTGGACATGGCACCGATGGATCAAAGATAGAACCACTTTCTTCCCGTATGTGTGGCTGGAAAATTGAATAAATTGAAAGTATAATTTGTTCTTATTATTTAAAGTAATTTTTATTTAGAAATGTATTAAAATAGTATTTTTTTTATTTTTTAAAAATTATTTTTAATATTAACAAATATAAAAATAATTAATTTAAAGTAAAAACTAAATAAAATAAAAAATTAATTTTTTTTAAAAAATACAAAAACAATGAACCCATCTCCAATCCGTCACCAACCCATTCAATATCTTGATGTAACACTACAGTACAAGATAAATCGTGAAGTCTTTGGCAAATCTATCCCGTTTGACCTAGGATTTTGGTTTGGAGAGGGTTGAATTGCGGTGTGAATTTTTTTAAAGTATTTAAATTTAAAAATATATTAATTAAAAACAAATAAAAAATTTAAAAACTAAAAACTATCATTCACGTTAAGACGTATGGAACGTGACATCTTCTTTGAGCAAAATTAATTATTTCAGAGCGGTTATGAATTGTGAGGAGAATTTGAGAAATTATAAAAAGAAAAATACTGATAATTAGCGTGTCTCTTCAGCACCTTCATTATCAGATTAGGTGAAACCTCGTCGTATGTGCACTGTATATATATCTATGAATGAATTTCAATATCAAATTATCAACGCCAAAAATGTGCCGCTTTGTCAGCAGTATTTATTTTTTTATTTTTTTTATTTATTCGGTAATACCAGTCATTTATCTACTCGCCCGTTTCAATGAAAGAAGAGTGGACCGGGCCGACATGCACCGACATCGTCCCTGTTTTTGAGATGAGATTGAGGCCTCTTAACTTGTAAACACGTCCATGATTCCCAGCTGCCCCTTAACTTATTTTTATTCACATCTTTAAAGAGTTTCTGAATTTTTTTAGGTCATCCGATTGCCAGAAACTAAATTTGAAACAAAGTAACAAGGACTCGATTTTTTTCACACTACCATTCTTTTGATATGTTGGCACAAGTGATATTTAAGATTGGTTTTCACATTATCATCTTTTAATTTTTTAGAAAAAACTAGAAAATTGCTAAAAAAAAATTTAAAGTCTAACTAATTAAATGACATTTCAGTAAAAAAAATAAATATATAGGTTTTTCCAACGCGTGTTTGGAAATAAAAAATTCTTAATTATAAATCGAAATGCTTCAACATGTATTGTTAAAATCTGATCAAAAAATATTTAATATTAAAACATTTGATACTACAACACATACAATATACATGTTTGTGTCTATTATTTTTATTAATATTTTTATGCTCATTAAAAGATAAAGTGCCCATTAGTCCTCCAAACTATAATAAAAAAAGTCAGGATTGAAAGGCCAAAAAGCCCCTGTAAGGAAGCTCTGGATTTTTTTTATTGATGGCAGTTAGGTAATTTAAATGTATATTAAAAATTAAATTTTCAATAAAGCCTTGATTATTACAAAAGTAAAAATATAAAAATGCCCCGACTATTGAGACTTTATTTTTTATGGTTAATTTATCCATTTTGACCATGTATAAGAAATTAAAAAGATAAAAATGCTCCTATCTTTGAAAATTTTGATCACAATAATAATGTAATCATTTTATTATCCACAATAAACATAAAAAACCGATCCCTCCATTAATATGGCAATGATTAATGGATCCATGTGGAAAAAAAAAAAACTCAAAAAAAAAACTATTTTATTAGTTTGTTTTAAAAACGATAAAATGAAAAAAATACCATGTATTGCTACAATATCTTACTCATACTTTTTAAATTTATTTATAATAATAATAATAATAATAATAATAATAATAATTATGCCACACCACAATATTTATGTGGCTATGATCACAATCAACATACCCGCCACTAAAATTTCAAGAAAAAGGGACATATTCCATTAATACTAATTGTGATGGACACAATAAATACGAGGAGAGATAAAAGAAGACCAGACAACCCACTCCTCCGGTACATGTCCTTTCAATTCAAGCAAGATAGTTCCACTTCCATCTGGTGGTGGAGGGAGTTCCCGAGGAGGTCCAATTACCTCCACACCCTTCATTGACCGGTACCCCTCGCTGCCACCAACCCAGTCCATCATACATCACCACATAATATAATAGTCTCTCTCTCTCTCTCTTACGTGTTAGATACTCTTTTTTAACAATTCTCCGTTAAAGTAGGGGTGGATAAGATAGGGCACGCTTTTCGAGGAACCATCTCACTTTTTTATTTATTTATTTTAATTAAAATTCATCCCTGTCTTTTTTTTCCTTCCTTACCCTCCTCCGTCAGATAAAGCCTGTCCAGTACCATACGATGTTTTTACTCATTGTTTTGGCCGCACTAACATTATTTTTAAAACAATTAAAAATATAAAAAATATTTTTAATAATTTCAAGGTAATGAATCAAAAATAATTTTTTTAAAAATATTATTTTAATATATTTTTAACCAATAATCAACAAAACCACTAAAAAGTAATTTTGTGAATGCAAAAACAAAGGAACTGGAACGACTACAAAAAGGGAAAATAGAAAATCTATAGGTATGAGAATATAATTTTATTACTATCTTGACCTTTCATCCGTGATCTAAAACAGAGAATTTGTTCCCAGATAATTTATCCGATCCTTGTTTGACTGGTTAAGGCAAATAAATAAAATAAACACGAGCTTTTGCTTTATTATTATTTTAAAAAAAAACTGGAATTAAAAGTAAACATGAGGTGTTACTTTACTAAAAATTGTAATTTTTCCACGCTTTAGTTGACGGGTTCAAAAATCTCCCTTGACTCGGCTGTTTCCTATAAAATGCGTGTCCACACGTTTGCTCGTGTTACACAGAACAGATTTTTGAATTTCGATTAAAAATCCCGTTTATGTTCTTGCTTGCCTCTTTCGATACCTCTCTCACCGTCGAGCAATTAAGGTAGCGCCTCTCTCTCTCTCTCCTTACATAATTTAGATTTGGGATTTCTCTTGTAGATTTCTGGCCTTGTTCAATTTTGTTTTTTGCCTGTTCAGATCATGCTTGACAGAGATTTTTTCACCGAGTATGGAGAGGCAAGCCAGTATGAAATTCAAGAAGTAGTCGGGAAAGGAAGCTATGGCGTTGTCGCATCCGCCATAGATACTCACACGGGAGAGAGGGTTGCTATCAAGAAGATGAACAATGTCTTTGAGCATGTCTCTGATGCTACTCGGATTCTACGTGAGATCAAGCTGCTTCGGCTGCTTAAACACGCTGATATCGTAGAAATCAAACATATCATGCTCCCTCCTTCTCCAAGAGAGTTTAAAGATGTTTATGTTGTGTTTGAGTTGATGGAATCTGACCTTCATCAAGTTATCAAGTTAAATGACGATCTCACTCCTGAACATCATCAGTTTTTCCTGTACCAGCTTCTTCGCGGTCTCAAATATATACATACAGGTTTTTAGAAGGACTGCTTTCTAGTTTATTTTTTTTTGGTTTTTGAACATCATGAGTTGCGGACTTCTCGTTGCCGAAATGTTTTTGTTTGTCATGTTGGTTTTTGCAGGAAATGTGTTTCATCGAGATTTGAAGCCCAAAAATATTCTGGCTAATGCAGATTGTAAAGTAAAGCTTTGTGATTTTGGGCTGGCTCGTGTGTCATTTACTAATGCTCCTTCTGCTATTTTTTGGACTGTATGTGTCTTCTTGAAGCCCGGTTTCACCTTTCAGTGCTTAATTGTATTATATTATACCGTTTAATTGTAATGTTCGTGGATTATAACATTAGTTAGATTATATTCTTTATGGTATCGACGTTGGCTTACAGAATGTTTTCTTTTTGTTAAGGATTATGTGGCAACTAGATGGTACCGTGCCCCTGAACTCTGCGGCTCGTTTTCCTCCAAGGCATGTAAATATGAACTGTTTTCCCTTCTTACTGAGTTTATTATTGCATTCATGATTGGAAAAAATAAAATAAAATTGATTGTCGGTATGTGTTATTTTTGAAATCCAGCTTTTAAGTTCTGCTCAGTCTACTTATTGATTTTTATTATTTCAATCCAGCTTAGTGTTTTGGAGGTTTCACACTTGCATTTTGCTATGCTAATTAATTATCTGCGGAGAATTTTTTGAGATGAGCACAAGAATGTGGATGAATTGGTTTTAATTCGAACCCCTCCCACCTTCAATATCATTAAAAGAATGAAAGATGTCCTCCACAAGTTCAAACGGCAAAGTTTGCAACCCTCCAACATCATCTATCGCATCAATGTGCAGCTTGTTATCCTTGAAATTTGAATTTGGTTAAGAAAATCATGTCAGATACCCGATTTGTTTTTCTGCCGCTATAGTTTGACATGACAGATTGATCAACTGTGGTGGTTCATTTTTTGCATTTTTTCATCTACTATCCAGCATTTCCCAATGCTCGATAATGTTTTGTGCACCATGGTTCATTTTTCTTCTTCTTTTGGATGTGACCTAAATTGCATTGCTCGTGCCATTATTCATTTGGCGTTCAAGATTTTGTTTGACATTTTTTCTTAAAATTTGTGTTCTGCAGTACACTCCTGCCATTGATATTTGGAGCATAGGATGCATATTTGCAGAGTTGTTGACGGGGAAACCTTTATTTCCTGGAAAAAATGTGGTGCATCAATTGGAACTCATAACTGATTTGCTTGGAACTCCTGCTGCTGATACAATTGCACGAGTTTGTTACCTTTCTCAATCAATTTCGTTTGCTATCTTAGAAACTGCAGCCTTTCCTAATTCTGGTTATGCCCCTGTTCTCATCACTTTTTTTTTTTTGTGATACGTGCAGGTTGGGAATGAAAAAGCTAGGAAGTATTTGAGTAGCATGAGGAAAAAGCAGCCAATTCCATTCTCTAAAAAATTTCCAGATGTAGACCGATCAGCTTTGTGTATACTTGAGCGGTTGCTGGCATTTGATCCTAAAGACCGTCCATCTGCTGAAGAGGTAAGATTTAGCACAAAAATAGTTTAACATAGAACTTTTTATATCACCCCTTTTATTCATGATCCTCTTATCTAGATTTATACAGTTTCCATCCTGATATTGGTTTCTGTTCTCTCTCCAGGCTTTAGCTGATCTGTATTTTGACGGGCTAGCAGATAAGGAGCAAGAACCTTCAAGACAACCCATTTCAAAACTTGAGTTTGAATTTGAAAGGAGGAAATTGACAAGAGATGATGTGAGAGAGCTAATTTACAGAGAGGTAAGACGATATTGGGTGATGCTTGCTTCAGTTTTGCTACTCTGCTTGTTTCGGTGGTACCCTACTTCCTTAGTTTTGAATTGTGATTTATCTTATTTTCAATTAAACAGATTTTGGAGTATCATCCAGAGATGCTGAAGGAGTACCTTCAGGGCACAGATCAGACTCACTTTGTGTATCCAAGGTCAATAACAAAAATGTTATTACAGTGAAATGAATGAAAAAGGAAAATGCACGTGCATAAAACAATGGAACACCCTATTTAGAGTCAGTCACCCAAATCTGTGATTAGCTTACCTGCTGTAGCTGTCATTAAAAAAACGTCAATCAATTTCCTTAGGATGTCGACAACATTATTATATGTAGAGAGATAAGCACTTATTAATTTCCTTTTGGGATTTCAAGAAAACACCGGATACTGTCTTTTCTTGTAGCATGTTTGTTAGGTACTATATTATCCAGTTGATGCTTCATTATAGAGATGAGAGATCCATTTCACTATTAGCATGCAACAAAAATGATGATACCAAACAAGATTGCTAGTGTGCATGAGAAAGAAGCAGAGCATGTTATGCAGTAAAAGTTTGTGTGAGAGACAATTTTAAGCTTGATTCCAAATGAAAATATCATTTGCAAGTTGGATTTATTAATTGCATTAGTTCAGAACTTTGCATCATTTGATAATACCATGGTTTCTCCTTGTTTGTTCAAAGAGCAGTCATTGATTATTATTTCATTTGGATTTCATTTGTTCAGTGGAGTTGATCGATTTAAGGAACAATTTGCTCATCTTGAGGAAGGAGATGGTAAAAGTGATAGAAACAGCCCCCACCACAGGAAGCATGCGACGTCCTTGCCTAGGTAATGTGGTGGAAACACTTCTTTTTCTACATGGTTTACTTGATCAAACTATTTATATTTATTTGTGCCCCTTCTTTTTTGTAGGGAGCGAATCTGCACAGCCGATGAAACCGAGAATACTGTAAAGCGCAGTACATCTTCTCTTTCTCGTGCAGCTAAGCAGAGCCCCCAAAAGTCGGAAGCTACTGAAGAACTACAATCTGCTAACCGAAATGCTGTAGCCATGCAGACCAGCTCTACCAAACCCAAGTGTAGCCCACGTACTCTGTTGAGAAGCGACAGCATTTGCGCTTCAACATCTGTGGGACTAATTGGAAATGATCGCCAGGTACATGCTCTCTGATCAATATTGGGATCCTATTTGCACATCTTGGAGGGTATCTACTGGAGGGTGGTTCAGAAAGCATGAATTTATTCAGCTAACAAACTGCTGGAGGTTTTAGCATAGGTTACTACTTGGTATGTTCCTCACTAAATGTACTACCGCTAACACTTTTACTCCTTGCATTCTCTAATAATATTTGCATATGCTACAAATGATGTGAAAATCATGCCTCAAAAAGCGGGGCATGAAGAATGTACCCCCACATGGTATGCATCTCCGGTTTATTGTTACCTCTCTGTGCAGGGGAAATTAAATAGCTGGTCACTGGTTTATTTTAGGCGACAGTTCCGCATGTATAATGTTGTGCCTTTTTATCAGACAAACTGAAAATAGGATTGCTTCATTTTGCTGCATGCCTTCTCTTTACTGGTGTAAGATCCTTAAATGAGCTGCATTAGTGCTGTTCTGTTATTCATGGCAATTTGGAATCATATAAATGAATCACTGGTGATAGCACAACAGGCTACCTGTCTAATGCAAGGAAGTAAATATAACTGGCATTACCATTGGATAAGACCATACATGAGTGATTTTGGCAGACATATAATTGTTCTAAGAAAAGAGAGAACTTCCTCAACTTCTTGTTTCAGAGGACGTTAAACTAACGCTTCAGAATACAAATATCAAGTTTAAGAATCATGGTCATTGCGATACTTAGATGATATTGACAAGTTGCTTTCTGGTTAGTAAAGCATGGCTAAAGCTAAACAACATGGATATGGTATGACAAAATATCGAAAGGCACAGGCTTAAGTTCTGCTCTAGGTCAAACTTGCTCCCGGTGCCTGCAGGAAAGGAGTGTGGCTGAACTTGCTTTTTTGGGCTTTTATTATATTGCTTGAGAGGCCTTCCACTTGTTTGATTCTATACTACAACAAACGGTTGGCCCTTGCAACCGAGAGGGTTGTGATCGCTGGGTATTTGATTAGGTAGCAGCGGGTGCATGCTTCTTTCCCTGGCTTCTTCCATTTAATCAACATTTCTGACAAATCTCAGCATGAAACTACATTTCCTGTTTACATGGTTGCGAATTTTATTCAAGCAAAGCTAACGATTGAGGTTGAGGTACTGTTCTGCCCCAGTCGTTGAGAGTTAAGAAGGGAATCCTAGAAATCATGACTGATCTTAGCTTATGTTTCCTTGATGGTTTTCCAACAATAGTTAAGATAAAGTTCTACCTGCTTATGTTTCCTTGATGGTTTTCCAACAATAGTTAAGATAAAGTTCTACCTGTATTGTTGGGTGGAGATCCATAGTAGCATCAAATGTTGCCCTTAACAGTTCGCAGATTACTTTATTGACCAACAACACATAATTTTTGAGGACTTGAACCTTTGTTCTTTGACTGGCAGGGCAGTTCGGTTACTGTACATGAACTGACAGCAGTTTCACTTCCGCGGAACCGGGAGAAACTGATAATGTTGTTGTACCCTCTATGGAAAACCTTTAGTTGATCTGTTACCAAACCAAAAGCATAGGAAAATGTCATCCACAAAACACATTCTAGGTGAGTTTGCTCCATCTATTAAAGATTTGATGACCAAAATATAAAATATATATAAAAATAAGTACTGTAGGGGTAACAGCCTGGCTTACTATTTAATTATTTGTTTTTATATTTTAAAAGTACTTTTAAAAAAATTAAAAGTTTTTTTATTTTTTTACTTCCAAAAACCCCCCTTGTCATATCCGATCTGTTGCCAGAATTTCAAGGTGTTGATGTCAGATGTCAGCGCGCGGTAAAAAAGTTGAACAGGGTGGCATTTTTTTCTCGCGTAATTGCAATATTGCATGCACCCTGTAATAGTTATTGCCGATTCATTCCAAATATATCTGATGAAAACAGGAGGATAGTAAATTCATTTCCCACAAACTTTGTGAATGAATACAAGATCTGTTTTCCCTCACCCCAAGAAGTAAGAGGAGAACACTGGTATCTACTTGCATATTAGTGACAAAGTACTAGCTTTCAAGAATGAAAAGACCAGATGAAACTTCTATTGAAAAAAAAAAAAAGCCACCTGATTCAGGATGTGACACAGAACAAATACAATATGGACCCAATGAGCAACTCTGCTGTTGCTCCATTTCAAAAAATAAATAAAATTGGAACGCGTTCCTGGCATCCCAAGACAGAAATTCCATTGGTCTTCTCATCATTCAACAAACTAAATATTGCAATGGTTTTAGTTCTACATATTTACTGTTGAAACTTCACTCATTCAGGAGGTGTTGTAGTATTTCTACGCTAGCCATTTCCATCAAGCTGTCCGTGAGAAAGGAGGTGTGCCATATATTGCTGCAAGAATATAAATATATAAATGCATGGGTTAAAAAGCAGAAGCACAGGAACGTCAGTTCACACACAGAAAATGAAAGATCACGAAAACTTTCAGGCTTAAGTTAATGCAGACTCGGTAGGCTTAATTTCCACTTTCTCATAAGTCATAATTGGTATTATCTAATCGAGAGAGAAAGCAAATGCTTGAAGCATTGGTAATTACAAAACATCGACTCCAAATATCTTCTATAATAGTGACGAGAATCTCTCTTTCTCAGGTCAAAACTTGAAGGCTATATTAAAATAACAGCTGAAGAAAGAAATTTTATTCAATAGCACCAGATTCTTCAACTTTTATCACCTATCAATATGCAAAGAACATGATGTTCAGAGCAGTCAGGATGGTTTCCAACCGTTATATATGTGTTCTTGGGGTTTTGACATCATGATTCATATCCTTCTTTTCTGAATACCAAATGAAGAGCCATTATCAAGAATGCCAAAATGAATTCACCAATCCATTGAGTACTGCTGGTATTAAAAGATGCAGTCGCAAGTAGAAGAGGCTCTTAATTGCCCCTTTCTGCACTATCTTATTCCAAAAACAATATTTATACTTCAGTACCTTTATAGAATAAATCTCGACAATCTAACAATCCACAGAAAACTACATGCTATGATGTACATTCTTTTGTTTAGTATTTGAAGGAATAATGTAAAAGAGTTCACGTCACACAACTTATATCACACAATCAGTTTTTAGGGTTTTGGAAGGACAGCACAATTTAATAATTTCACCATCAGTGCAAATTGATGAGACTCCAATCTTGTAAAGGTCATTGATCATGACGATCCGTTTGCACAGAAACACTATATGATATATGCAGTGTAATAAAGAATTCAACTCCCAAACACAATATTGAGTATACAGATGAGAGGATGAAGTATAACTGTATTAAATTACCAGCATTGTGAAACTTACTGCATGATATGCATATGGAGATTTCCCCTGGCGTTCAAAGTGCTTGGCAATGATGGAGTACTCAATTGGACCCCACTCCTCTGATTCAAAGCAATTGCCAAGTGCAGCTTTATATAGCTACCATCAACAAAAATCAAACAGCACATATAAAAATTCTTAAATCCAAATCAAGCATAAAACGCACACGAAAACCACAAAAGTTATTTGACAGCAATCATTGATCACGGACCTTGGTGGCGTCAGTTAAAAGCTCAGTCCCAGCAGGATAAGCTGCATAGAATTGGTCACCTCTAGAATATCCAGCTCTAGTTCTACAACATCCAAAAAAAAAAAAAAAAAAGAATCAAGGCCCAGATAGTATGTGTGTGTGACTCTAGAACCAAAATGAACAGACTAATCTCTGGTAATAACAGAAAATCAAAATAAGCATAAAGATTCAAGGCCAGATATAGCTTTTTTAGTTGTACAATACCCAAAAACAAGAAACCCAACAGGCAGGAAGAACAAAAACCATAAAGCCACAAAAAAATAGCAAAACAAGAGACAAAAAATTAAATATAAAAACCCACCACAGAAAAGGAGCAAAAAACATAATTAGAAATCACAACACATGCATTTGTAGACTTGAGTAAAAGAGAATTTGACTCACGTATTGGTTGTATAAGCATAGCTCATGACAGCTACAAAGCAATAGAAACCAGTATAAGAAACGACTCTGCGAAGCTTTTGAATCTTTAATATTTCTTTTAACCCATGATAGAGCATCGGCATTATCGGTTATACTGCAAGGTGAAGAGATACCAGATATGGTTAAGGAATAACAAATAGAAACATTTAATCGAACACCTTGCGTGCATGGTCTGATATAATAGTTTTGAGAGTGAAAACTTACAACTTGTCAGAAAAAAAAAATGCAGCTTCAATTAATGAGAAGTGATCGAAATTGTTAGACGTAATATGAGAAGTGAAAAGGAGATGCAGTGCTTGTTCATGGTATTTGACACTCTCCAGCAAATACTACTACCATTTTTCTACTTCCTTTTTAACTCTGTTCGAAACCTATGTTCAGCACCGGAGTGTGTCAGTAGCGGAACATATTTGATGGCCCATTCTTCGCTATACGTCATATTTAAAAATAAAAAATGAGGTTATTCTAATAATTGTTTTTTGTTAAAAAAAAACAATGATTTGATTTGATATCACCAAGTAGTTTTAGCTGGCTTAGACGTAAACTTAATTACTAGTAAAATATAGTTCACTTGAAAAAAAAAATTATGAAAACAAAAATATATTAAATTAATCCAGATAAGACCAGTTCAAGTTATTGAATCTATAACCTGAGTTATGAGATTATAATAACACAAAATAAAATAAATTAAAATATATTATAAAATTTAATTTACAATCAATCAAGTGTTAAATGATAAAATTAAAAAAAAATTATTAAAAAAATAAAATAAAAAACAATTTGAGTTATTCTGACAAACCCATGGCACATGTCATGAGACCAAGATAATATCGTAGAAAGTAAATTGAAATGAATTATGAAATTTAATTTTAATAAATCTAATTATTTAAAGATGAAATTGAAAAAAAAATCAATTAAAAAAATATCAAAAACGACCTAGGTCAACTTTAGTTAAGTCACCAAACTCATAACCGGTACATGATATCAAAATAACCTTATAAAATATAAATTAAAAAAAATAATTAGAGTAAACTTATGTTAACTTATCAAACCTGCATCATAACTCATAAAACCATAATAATCCAATATAAATAAAATTTAAAAACATTACGAAACTTAATTCCCAAAATAGATTGAAAAATTAAAAAAATAAAATTTGTCATCAAAATTAAATTTTTGGCAACTAAAAAGACTAATCACTTATTAATTAAAAAAAAATGGGGGCCAAAATAATTTTTTTATATCATTCTGGTTCTCTATTTTTTAATTTAACTTTTTTCTTTTAAAAAAAGTAATTAAATTTGAAATCAAAATGGTTTAATCGTAAAAGGTTTGATGATGAAATTAAAACTTACTACTCCGTTCCATAATTATCTGTAGACTGTAAGAGAATGCATAGTGCAAAGTCTACGAGAAAAGCACCTCACGGCTTATCATCACCGCGCGGCACAATTACATGTGATCAGTTACTAAACTGCTTTACACGTGATTAATCACAATAAAATTTCTTTTTTGCCCTACCAAACAGGATTAGTTACTAAACTGATGCGAATATCAGAAGTAAAGAAGGCATTGAGGGCAAATATATCTGAAGATTGTAGCGACAAGGTGGGGATAGCATCGAGTGAAGATGTGATGCAGAGTGTTTAAGTATATGGTGGAATTCTTGGTTAAGAAGAGCAAGGTATTGTTGTATCAAGGGCATTTTGATTTGAGAGACGGAGTGGTTTCTGCTGAGGCCTGGGTTAAGACGATGGAATGGGAAGGGTTAGGGAAGTACTTGATGGCTGAGAGAAAGGCATGGAAAGTGAAAGGAGTGCTTGCTGGGTATGTGCAGAAGTGGGGGAGTTTTAGCAATACTGCGGTGTTGGAGGCTGGGCATCTTGTCCCTACTGACCAGGCAGTGCATTCTCAGGCAATGATAGAGGATTGGGCGTCAGATTTCAGGGTTGCTAATGAGCAAGGAGAGGATTCGGCGTCAGATTTCAGGGTTGCCGTCGGAAATCAGTAGCTACTGCTACTATTGTTGTTGCAGCATTGACTTTGCATTTGAATAAATTCCACTGTTTTTTTCCCTCATCAATCATGCACCATCTAAATGATATTTCAGTTTACTATGTATAGCTTTGTCTAGCATAACAATGCGTATCACCATACCGGGACTAAATCAGCCAGATTTTGAATCCATTAGAAACGTCATTCAAAACTGGACCAAAATCTTACCCAGTCGCCTCTGCAATTCCTTCCCTCTCGTCTCTGCCATGCTATCTAAACAAGCTGGAAAAGTAATATGAACTGTCACCAAACGAGGTAGGCATATATTTCATCTTTTACCATCTTAAATTTTATAGTTTGTGGGAAATTCGCCATTTTAATATCTGATGGCTGCAAAAGATATCTTGTCTGGTGCATCATGTATTTAATTTAGAAAACCACTCACAGTTTTATAGTTTCACTTCTAGATTTACAGAAATCTGAACTATAGAACAATTTTTTATTCTTCTACATCATTCGCAGTAACTATTAATCATTCAGTGACTTCATTTGTAATTAGCTTAATCGTTTCATTTTCAGTGGCTTTTTTGTGCAACAATTCGCTTTTGCTGGCAAGCATTTCTTAGCCAGGGGAGATCCCCGTCACTGACATTATTTAACAATCCCACAAGCTATTCTCCAAGTTTCTTGTTACCAAATGATGTTCTAGAACTAATGGGCATGCAAAATCCAAGTTCCTTTGCAGCAAGGGTTTTCATCATATACATCCCCTGTCCTTTGTTTAGCTGAAGAATGTAGAACCCCGAGGAGTTCGATTTTTTCCCAACATGATCAAGTATTTCCCCAACATTTCCTAGCGTAATAACAAATAAACTAAATCAGAAAGGGCTGCTGAACAGTGCTGAGAACGGTTCACAAACTCGCAATGTCTTGAGCACCGGAGCAGTGTTTTGTTTTTCATTCTAGTCTCTTTTAACTTTTATTTTCATCAATTGAGTCTTTTAATTACAAAGTTAATAATCAATTATTTTGTATTTGTTGGTTTGGGACAAAATTGAAAAGAACCAGTTTATAAAAGACGCCGAAAATAAATGGTGTTTAAAGCTGGCGTGCAAAGAACAAGATTTTGGTTCCCAAAAACTCGCGCTTTACTTGAAAAATTAAGTTTCAATATAATTAAAAGGCACCAGCACAAGCAAAAACAACAAGGAAGAAACACAGAAGAAAGTAAGTGGAATTGAAATGTTTGTCTCATGGCCAGTCCCAAAATGTAAAGGCAGCGACGCTGCTACACAAGGCAATGGAATATGAGACCCACCCTTCAACGGAGGAGCACCCCACGGAGGACCTCAACGTTTCCGGGCATTTATATATGACGTTTACTTTGGACTATACAAACATGAAACTTGTTTGCTCCAGTCAAGTTAAGGATTCCTTGGACGAATCCCCCGTCAATTTACAAAGTTCAGATCATAGGAATTTCTTAAGCTTTAAACCTCGAATAAAAAAAACCTCAGATTAGCATTTTGGCACATTACTCTTAGCTAACAACAACCCATGTATTTCTACATGGTGCGCAAATTATAGTTGTTGCAAGCTCATGCCGAAATTTTGTCTTCCTTGGTAGCTTAAAAAATTAATAAAAAAAGAAATAAAGAGAATTGAAAAGTATAATGAAATGGGTTATGTAATGGCGTTTGGAGGCGGGCTTGTGAGAAGGGAAAGATTGATTATGCAGAAAGAGAGATTTGGTCAAAGAAAACTCTGAACTCAAAAATAACTTTCATGAATAACCGATCAAAGCACAAAACCCGTACTATGATGCCATTGGATTTTGATTTCAAGGGCTGTTAGAGGACAGGGCATCCAGTAGAGAACCTACCGGTATTTGAGAGCCATTGATTGATCTTATCTTGTTCTCCCCTATTTGCCTCAGCCCTCGTGAAAAAAATTATCAAACACAGAAGAAATTGTTGCAATGAAAACAGATCGATCTCTCAAACCCTAGACGCCGCTAACACAATACATGCTTTTGCCTTCACAGGGTAGCCTCCAAACCCTAGATGAGATGTGTGATGTATTTATACAGCATAGCGGGTGACATTTTTTCCTCACAGCTAGGAGCAGAGCGTGAGCCCGAGGAGTTAATAATAGCCCCATCCCTTAGTTTAGCTAAACCAGTTCCATCAGTCCTTGTAGTTTAAAATAGTATAACGTTAGTCCCTGTATTTTAAAATCCATAGATAGCTTAGTTTTTTTTCATGAAATTAAGATATTTTCCAATTTATTCCCTTCAGATTCATTAAAAAAAAACATAAGAAAAAAAAATGAAAAATAGAAAGGATAGAAAATTTTGATTGAAGAGTGGTGCATTTCTAAGAAAAACATTGTTAAATTAATTTTATACTATAAAGATTAGTTAATTTTAGTGAACTATAAGGACTAAGTTATATTCACTTGAACTTTGAGATATCTAGAATAAAAGTTATATTGTTTGCTATTCTTGATTTTCAATATCCACGATACTTTCATTTCTATTTAAAAAGTCTTAATATTATTTTCGAAACATCAATTTTTTAATATTTTAAGCTTGCAAAGTATTGTTGTAAAACATGATATTTATTGTACATAACAAGCCATACACGATAATTTAAAAAAATCTAATTTTTAAAGTCAATTCACTTCTAAGGTGTGTTAGGTTTTAACTGTATTTTGAAAAAAATATTATTTTTTAATTATTTTGATGAATTGATGATAAAAATAAATTTATAAAAATAAAAAAATATTATTTTAATATATTTAATAAAAAACACTTTAAAAAACAATCAATATTACTATCATAAACACTCTCTAAATGGGTTCCATTTCAAAGCAATTCATGTTTTTATTTTTTTTGCATCTAAAATCTTGTTTCTTTCTATTCACTTTATTGTTTAAGTGGATATTATAATTTGATTTCAAATAATTTTTTTTCAACTAAATTATGCAAGTTTCAACGTGCTCCTAACATTTCATATGAAAAAATTCCATGCAGAAATTTGTCATTTTGTCCCTAATCGAAAGGTTGGTTCACAAATACTTGACGCTAATCAGTTGTGACTGACACAATTGAAAATACGGGGGTACATATCGACTTCAAAGACAAATGCAGTGACTAAATTAAATTGATTTCGGCCTATTTTCACATGAAGAGATGTGGGCTCATGAATTGGGCCGGGAAAGCAAAGCAGGGCTTTTGTTATTACAATAACAATAATAATATCTCCCGCCTCTGGATACGAGCTCTTCTACTTTCCACACCCACTGATATTAATTGTTACAGTTCGTGTCAAAGGGTAGAGGGAAGAAGCAATGTATTTCTTTTTTTTAAAAAAATAATCGAAACCAGTCATAAATTAGATACAGATTATAAACACGGAATCGAACTGAAGGTGTCTCTTTCTTTCTTTCTTCTTTCTTCATTGCATCGACTTTATAATTAGGAAGGACAGGACAGGACATGCTCATGTTTTGAGCTTGCTTCTCATGGCACCGACTCTATCAGCTATGGGATCGTTTCGTATTGTAAGCATAGGAATGATATTTACTTATTTTTTTCCTATAAATTGTTATTGAAATAATTATCTAGGTTTTTTTTTTTTACAAAAAGAAGAATTACAGTTCTCTATTTATTTATCTCTTGATCAAAGATTCCATTTCAGTGTTGTAGTGGAAAATGGCCGACGACTATAGTTTTCTTTAAAGCTGAGAGAGGGTATCGAAGTGCTTTGAGTAGAAACATGAGGTGCCTATTGTATTCTTATTTTATTCTGATCGAAGGATTTTTTTTTTGAGAATACTTCCAACAATCTGAATTTTCCCTCTTGAGTTGCAGGTTTAATAATTTCGTCTTCAGGATATCAAAATTGCCTTCTTGTTCGAAGCATACATTTGTGGAAAGGTTGTTTAAACAAGCAGGCGAGCATGGCGAACAAAGTATATCAAATCGGTCAAAATTGCTTAATAGGGTAAACGAGTGTGTGTTGACAGACGAGTTTTCTTTTGCATTTGTTCTCTTTGCCTTTTTTTTCTTTTGTTTCTACAATTTCTTCACTCACTGCAGTGGGCCTTTTCTTCAAGATGATGTGTAGCATTAGCAAATCTTGGATCCGTAATGAGTAGTTATAGAAACTTGATGGTGGAGAATAATTTGGCCATTTGTGGAAATTTTTTTTAAATGTTTTAGAAGATCGATTACATTCAAGATGAAAGGATGAAAAAGGTGACACGGAGAAATAAAAACGACCTGGGTTGATGGTAAAAACTCGATTACAGTATTTGAAGGAAACTTCACTTAAATGCTGTCTTCCTCTTGCTTGGAGGTTTTCCTTCTTTTTTTTGAATTTCTATCAATCCTATTGTTTGGATATTTCTTACCTACAAAGTTTTGTAATTAAGCTATGATAGGTTAGAATAATCTTTATGAAAACACTGTTGGGATTTTTAAGGCAAGGGTTATCATTGGTTTAATTATGTTAGAGATCACAGCTAATAGCTGAGAAATCGATCATGAAGATTTCCAGAGAAAAATGCCCAGCAGCTTGTAATCAAGAGGCATCTCATAAGCATGGATCAATCATTCTTGTTAGTGAAAGTCACCCCACCCTTTTGTTTTAGGTTTTGTATTTTCACGAGGTTTTATCCAACATAATCGTGTAATTATTCTCTATGTTATTGGAATATGAAGAATGCTTCGTCTGCATTGTCTTGAGTGTTATTTAGCTCTTCATTCTAGATGTTCTTTGACCTGCAATTTTTAATTTCTTACAGGTCCAAGCGCTCATGGATTATGATGGTTTTCATGATTTAATCGAGAATGAAACAGCTGCAAAACAATTTAGAGGGAATGCCAAAGATGATACAGATGATTTTGATGTCTCCTTGGCATGTAAAAGATTTCCATCCATTGTCTTGGGTAGTTCTCCTCCAGTGGAACTGTATGATGAGTCTGAAATTAACAGCCTTTTAGCAGCTAAAATTCTGGAAGGATTTCTTCCAAATGCTATGGGTGTGAAATGTGTTGATCCAGATACTCTTCATGAACAGTTGGCTTCTCCACACACTGAAAATGTGAACTCTTCCATGCCAAAAGAATTAAGAGGTGAAAGCTCATACATATTAAGTGAATTCAGGGAAGAAAATACATATACATCAAAAGAAATAAAAGAAGAAAATCTTCACAGTTTGCCTTTATATTCTCCGGACATGACGTTGGAAACTGAAGAAAAAATAGTTCCTAAAATTGGCATGGAAGAATACACTACCATAGTGGAGCTTGAATCACAAGGAAATGTTGCATATCTTGATAAACCTATCAGTTGCTTACCTGGGTTAAGTACTAGGCAACGTCGTCAGCTGGAAAATTGTGGTTTTTACACGGTAGGGTCTGTTGCAGATAATGTGAAAAGTTAAAGTTCTTTTATGTTCTTATAATTGGAATAGGACATGGGTTCACATTCTTGTCATGTTCATGCAGTTGCGGAAGTTGCTGCAACATTTTCCTCGAACCTATGCCGATTTGCAGAATGCACATTTTGGAATTGACGATGGACAGTATTTGATTTCTGTTGGGAAAGTAACATCTTCCAGGTATTGAGGTATCGTTCCTGAAATTCTTACCCTCTCATTCTTTATGCTGGACGAACAAAATGTCAGACAGTTTTTCAGTACATCAACATATTTTGGCCTGTGTTTTAATAAGTTCTCGGAGTTCCAATATCACTTATATTAGGTAAGGGAAAACAGAGTACATGATTTTGGGTATTTATTGCGTCTATCCCTTCAATGCACTGTTCTTGTTTTTTTGGCTGACATCATGTTGTCAGGTCTTGTGTAATTAAAGTTTTAAACCTGTTTTTAAGGACACCATGTGTCTCAGCATATTTAGATATTTTCTTATATTTATTCGATTTCCAGTTTCTTGCTGTGCATAATTTCCACTCTCTTCATGTGCACTTATACATTTTCATGTCTAACTACACACATCTTCTGCGTGCTTGTCTGTTGATGCATTGATCATTAAGTGAATGGGAAGTTTGTGTATCAATATTGATATTAGTGACCATTTCTCTTTCAGGGCTGTTAAAGCCAGTTATTCACTAGCATTTGCTGAAGTGATTGTGGCTTGTGAGATTATAAACAATGAATCTAAGCACTTGATTGATGACAACAATACTGGAGGAAAGAAAACGATTTATCTGCACCTTAAGAAATATTTTCGTGGCACCCGTTTTACTTGTCTACCATTTCTTAAAAAAGTCGAAGCGAAACATAAATTGGGAGATGTTGTCTGCGTTAGTGGTAAGGTGAGTACGACTTCTCCGCTGGATGCTCCTTTTTTCCGTGTCTTGATAAAGGTATATTCAGTTGTTTTCATATTGTTTCATCTAGGAGTGTTAGCTTGAGCAAGGGCAAGAAATTTGTAACGAGTCCCATTACTGGATCTTTCTTCTTCTTTTGGCCTGCTGATTCTATGAAGTTTCTACTTTGCATTAGTCATTTTACTTGTATTTCCAATGAGGGATGCTGTAGACTAATTTACTTCAAGTTGTGTAATTGCATATTTTGTGAACTTATTTTCCAAGGTGGTGTTGGGGTGAAAAAACATTTATAAACTTTTGGATGCTGTATTTTGTACTTTTTGTTTGAGACCTTTTATTGAAGTTGTCCTTTCCAGAAACTAGCTTTGGAGGTTTTTTTAGGACTTGGATAGCTCTTCTAGAGAATAATTGATGTAGGTTTCCACTTCATGTATGTATGATTGTACATTGCACTCACATACATTTAATCTATTTGTGTGGAGACATTTCCCTTTTCTTTTCTGCTATTTTTTCCAAAGAATATTTTCATGTACATTTTCTCTTTGGTTGAATTAGTCAAGAGAATTGAGAGAAAAGCCTTTTTAATAGTATAAGGTAAAACATTTAATCTATTTTCCAAGGTGGTGTTGGGGTGAAAAAACATTTATAAACTTTTGGATGCTGTATTTTGTACTTTTTGTTTGAGACCATCTATTGAAGTTGTCCTTTCCAGAAACTAGCTTTGGAGGTTTTTTTAGGACTTGGATAGCTCTTCTAGAGAATAATTGATGTAAAGTTTCCACTTCATGTATGTATGATTGTACATTGCACTCACATAGATTTAATCTATTTGTGTGGAGACATTTCCCTTTTCTTTTCTGTGATTTTTTCCAAAGAATATTTTCATGTACATTTTCTCTTTGATTGAATTAGTCAAGAGAAATGAGAGAGAAGCCTTTTTTCCTCTTCATTTTTTTTTTTGCCTTTTCCCCCTTATATTTTTATATTCATATAGGTACCGAATTGCTTATGATATTATTTGTTTATGCATTTTGTGAATTAGTTCTCCTGATATTAAAAAATATGGCTGTGTGATCTCTTCCCGTAAACCAACTTCTTTTCTAGGATGTATAACCATTTGTTTACTTGTGAAATTCTCCCATCTACTTGCCATGTTAATTAGTGGATTATAGTAGCGTGTACTAGCATGAAAGGGGATTCTGTCCTTCTGTCTATTCTTACTTTCTTAAGGCTCAGAATCTAGCTTTTTTCGTGCTTTAACATTTCTTTCTTTTCCTTATTGTTTCTGTTTTATCATCCCTTGTATTATACCCTCTGTTGCAATAGAACTTTTATAGTTTTACCCATTCAAAAATGATAGTTTGTGAACTAAATGTCAACCAGCATTGTGCCTCCATCCTAATGCTGATTGTATGTTGAATTTTCTGGAAAGGGGTGTTGGTAGTCAGATATTCTTTATGGAAATGATTTCTTAGATGTATTGAGCTTGGTCGTTACTGCTGATGTCACACATATTTCAGTGTCTTGTCATTTCTATAGTGGTCTATTTAGGTATAAAAGATATGATAGTGTGAATTGATTCTTCAAGTAGCATAGTAGGATCAGCAATGACTAAAATAATTAGATTTTTTATTATAAAAAGAAGTGGTTATATTTTTTTTCCATATGATGTATGGTTCCCCTTTAATTCTATTCTCAAGTTGTTTGATTTATTCATTGACATCATGTTTTGAGTTTTGGGCATTTTGAGACTTGGTGTGTGAATGTGTTGTGATGTAGGTTAGAACCATGAGCACTAAAGGAGATCACTATGAAATAAGAGAATACAATATTGATGTGCTAAAAGACAGAGAAGATTCATCTTCTATTGTGGAAGGGAGGCCATATCCTATATACCCTTCAAAAGGAGGCTTAAATCCTGACTTTCTTCGGGATACTATTTCAAGGTTTTGTGCGATACCCTTTTTTGTAGTTTGGCATCTCCTGTCATTCAAAGACAGCCCCTTTTCTCAGTTCCTGTTGCTTCTATGATTAATGATTCAAGTCTAATCCTTCTTAAGGATATGTGTGCATGTGTAGAGCATGAAGCTAAGCCTTTTATTGTCTCTTATTTTGTTATGTGCTATTCGTTTCATGCTGTACAGTTGGCATTAATTGCTTATATATAAGAAAATTATGCTTTTGCAATTCTTTTTTGGCTATTTACACAATTTCCTCTTATCTAAAGAAAAGAGATCTGGTTTAGTGTACTCCAAGATGTGAACCACATTTGTTGACCAACAATGTTGAGTCTTCTGTAGACGTTAGAGAATTATATGTTGTACCTGCTTTTTTGACACTGCGAAACCTTTTGGAAAGTTCATTCTGATGGTTCTTAGCATTTTCCTTACCTCTGTAGATGAGTTTTTTGATAGAAACTTCAGTAAGGATTGTGTTCTCCAAATGCTTGATTTTGGTAAAAAGAGTTATTCAACAAAATAGATCTCCAAGAAAATGTCCTAGTCGGAAAAAAAAAAGGAAAGAAAAAGTCCATGTGTTTTTTAAACAACCATTTGCGTACATTTTCAGATCAATCAAACATTGCATGAATCTGGTTGAATCATTCTTCTCCATAATTTTTCTAAGATTTTGCACAAAGTGGTGCAGTGTGCTACTATTAGCCCATTTTCCCCCACCATGTGGCAGCAATTCTGTTGTGACTTCTTTTCATGAATAGCATATATACTTTATGTGCTTGAGGCATGACATTAGGAAAGTACTCAGGAATGCTGCGTGGCAGTAATCATTCTTCTCATATTTTGTTCCATAACTAAAAAAAGTAATAGAATTAGGTGGTCTTTCTTCTCTAAAATGTGTTTAGAGTGACAATAATGTAGATTTTCTTTAAAATAATTTAAGTGCACTCACCCTCTTAACCATGGTGGGTGGTTCCATAATTTCTTTTTTATTAGACTATTTTTTTAAAATATACAATCTTACCCCCCACAGGCATTTTCTTTGAATTTAGCAGTTTTATGCTTCTTTGCATATGTTGACAGTATACATGAAAGAAGTTTACTCATTAGTTTAATCTGAAAGAAAACTTGATCACCAAAAAAGGAATGGTTAAGGGGCTCAAGCTAATTTTTTTTAGTTTATGAGACAACAGTGTGTAGTTTAGAGGTATTTACATGTTCTTACCTTTCTCTTATATCTTCCAGAGCTGTACGAACCCTGCTTGCTGATGTTGATCCTATTCCAAAAGAAATCATTCAGGATTTTGGACTTTTACATCTCCACGAAGTAAGGAAGTCTTCTAGAATATGTTTCAATTATTGATATATTAATGCATATTTGGTTCTTCATATAACAAGAATGACCATTAATGTTACTAGTGATAATGTGCTTGATTTGCTGATAGATCATCTATATTGTCATCAAGTTTTGAGGTAAATTGTGTGCTTTGCTGTGCCTCAGTTCTGTCTTCTTCCAAGCAGTCTTGAGCTTTTAGGAGTTCTGATCAGTGATCAGTGTGGGTGTTGAAGTTCTTCAACGGATTAGAATGCTATAAAATAATATTTCAACAATAAAATAAATTGCATTGTGAACGTTTAACTATGGCAGTGCCTCTATTTATGTGCACAAATATGGCATGTGTGGCTGTTATTTCCTGTCAATGCTTGCTTATTTTGATAAACCTAAATTTCTTTTCTCAAAAAATTGCAGGCATATATAGGGATTCACCAGCCAAAAAATGCAGATGAGGCTGATTTAGCTCGCAAAAGGCTTATTTTTGATGAGTTCTTTTATCTACAGGTTATCTGAAATTTCATGTTACTTTATGGCATATGAATCACAATTGTATTGCTGTGAGACATTATGTATTCGCTCTGTATCATTATTGTTCATTTGTACATGATTCATTGCAGTAGCAGACCGTTTTATATAGGGAGTGCAATTATGATCTGGAATGCATGCTATTTAATTGATGATAATGCTCCTGGTGACATCATCACATGATTATTTCCAAAATCTTGTTTACAGCCATTGACTGGGTTGCATCTTTTTCTCTTTTCTTTTTTCAGTAGCTGGAAGGTCACTATCTATTTTACTTGAAGCTTGTTGTTTCTGCCTTTTCCTTGTATTGCAAGTTGTTTTTGTGCTGATGTCTCATGGCTTTTCTTTTATTAACTCTAGTGTATCACTCTCTCTGCAGTTGGGGCGCTTATTTCAAATGCTTGAAGGTCTTGGTTCGCGAATGGAGAAAGATGGACTGCTGGACAAGTACAGTAAACCTGAGTTGAATGCTGTTTATGTGGAAGATTGGTCCAATCTCACCAAGAAATTCTTGAAGGCTCTTCCATATTCCCTTACTTCAAGCCAGCTAAGTGCTTCTTCACAAATTATATGGGATCTGAAGCGACCAGTTCCCATGAATCGACTCTTACAGGTTCTGGATTTTAGATGACTAGTTGTTTTATCACTAAAAACAATGTAGAACCTGTTTCTATTTGCTTTCAATCTGATGTTCTGTTTTGAGCTTATCCAAAGAGTTATTTTTGGTTATCAGTATAGAGTAATCAGATTCTATGTTAAACTTTGTGGCACGTGATTGAGATTATTGAACTCTGAAAAAGATTTCATTCTTCAAATTTGATGTTTGTTTCAGGGTGATGTTGGATGTGGGAAAACGATTGTAGCTTTTCTGGCTTGTATGGAGGTTATTGGTTCTGGTTATCAGGTTGACCACTTCAACATATTATGTAATACACGTATTTGTTCCTTAATATATTTCATTTTTCTGGATTTTTCCCACATATTTTGTCATGTTAACTTCTTTGATAGTTATCACTTTGCAATGTGTATGCTCTATGTTGCATACATATAATGAGGTTTCTGTACTTTAGGCAGCTTTCATGGTTCCAACCGAGTTGCTTGCGATCCAACATTATGAACAGTTACTTAATTTGCTAGAGACTATGGACGAAGTCCAGTCAAAGCCTTCTGTTGCTTTATTAACAGGATCAACCCCATCGAAACAATCACGGATGATTCGTAGGGTATGCTTTTTTATCAAGTGCTTGTTTGATTCTTAAAAGACAATCTTTGAGATTGTTTTTCATTGAATTAATTGACAGGATCTCCAAAGTGGAGACATCTCTATGGTCATTGGAACCCACAGTTTGATATCTGAGAATGTAGAATTCTCTGCTTTACGCATTGCTGTAGTAGATGAGCAACAACGCTTTGGTGTGATCCAGAGAGGAAGGTTTAATAGTAAGGTTGTCTGCCTCCTTGTTCTAGTATGATGACTTTTTACTGTAAATATCTAGTTAACTTAATCTGTTATTTCATGTCTTTTGTCTTTTGTCGTTGCAATCGCTTGTTATTACTTCCTTGTTCGTGAAGATTTACTCAAACAGCATGATGATTTGGTTTCTTTAGTTTTTCTTGGTGTTCAATTTTTTTGAGAATATTGTGGCATGTAGATTAGAAAAGATTCAAGAAGATCAAATTTGAAGTACAAAAATCTTCTCCATATTCCCATTGAAGTCAAACGAAGCGATGAGCAAAAACAAAAACAATAAAAAATTTAAGAGAATTCTATGAAATCTCAAATACTCATTTATTTGATCAATAAATGTTCAGACTCATTACTAATGCCTAACTGCAGTGGCTTGTATGGGTTTGAAGCTTCTACAAGCAGAAACACATTAGCCCAGTTGGAATGGCAGTTGAGCCAGAGGTTACGGGTTCAACACTCACTGAGGTAGTTGAACTTCTATACTTATCTGAAAAAAAAAGGGAATATTAAACCATAGAAAAACATAGTAATAGGTTATAGAACTAAATCCTAACACTTTCTTAAGTGCTAAATAGGAAATATAAAGTTCATGAAAAATATTAAAAACTTGGAATAAGCAAATATTAATCCTGCAAGTCACTCTTCGTAATCCATCATATGTTATAGGCCAATGACTTGATAATTGAAGCTTGTTTGGGTGAGTGATTCTGGAGATTTGTGGTTGCTTTGAATGGTCAAGAGAAACTGAATTTCAGTGGTGGAAGCAAGTGGAGGTACTGAGCTGGCTGTATAGAGTTTTTATTGCAAGTGTCACACACAACTTTGGTGCTTTTTTATGATGTGGATGAATTTTAAGGACAATGAGAAGGGATAGGGTTATGTAATCATTACTGAGTTGATGCAGCCTATGGGGATCATTGGTTTCCGAACTTATTGATGATGGCAGAATATAACTATGTCAGGTGAAGGATGATTTTATATGAATTAGTGATGTAATGCCAAAATTCTTAGACAAGAATTTTGCGATGTGGATTGATAATTTATAGCTGAGAATTTTACATGGATCGGTAATATTTGATGTGTTTCTCATAAGCTCTGTACTACTGCACTCAACCAAGTTTCAGTTTTAAACTTGGGTTGTCTGTGAATTGTTCCCCCCATTTTGTTTGTTTTTGGTCACAGTTATTGGAAAACAAGATATTAAATCACTTTTTATTACTTCATCTTACAGAGCTGCATATAGAGCACACTATAAAACTTTTATTATCAGTAAGAGCTGACATGCCCTGGCCCTCAATCAACCCCCATTAATGTCACCTAGAAAAAGGAACTTGAAAGAGGCCTATTATCTGTAAAAAACTGTCAAGGCCTGGTGCTAAATCACCCCCTCCAACACTGCCAAAAAATGTAATATTTACTGAGCAGGTTTCTATAGCATTTGTAGAACAATATTTTGTTGCTTTATAAAATCATTTCCTTGTGTTGATTTCCTGTACATCTGATCATGCTTCAATTGCAGCCTGGTTTGCTGGCCCATCACTGAATATGGTAGATTCAAGAGCAAGAAATGTTTTGGACTAAATAGCGAATAGTACATCTTTATGCTTTCCCATTGATCATGATTTTCCAAAACATACTCTGAAGACTGGCTCCCTAAATTTATGCAGGAGCTACATATATTTCAATGTAGGTCCAACTATTATTTCTGCTGCATAGATTTTCCTAGTCTTTTAAACAAAAGTGCTGAAAATTGATATAATAACTCTACTGGGCTCTAGGATGCAGTCAAATTGATGTAATAAAATTTTAAGTGTGGAAAATTGCAGGTGGTATGTACTGAGTTTTTACTGTATCAAGAGCTAATTGGTGCGGTGAAGTTATTGGAACTAAGGTCTATTAGTTTGAAGTTTGAAATGGTTGTCTTCAAACTCTGTTAAGATTGCAATAGATATCCTGGTGTTGCTTTAAAATGAAATCAGCTGTGGCAGGAGAGTTAATGATGTTTGTGAGTTCTGTAACAATTCTGATACATCAGTTTTGCTAGGGTGAAAGAAAGTGGGGGTATGGAAGGAGGGAGGAGTGGTGTGTTTACTTTGTAAGATAAGTAGGACAGGAATAGTGTTTAAATTGGAAGTATGAAGCTAAAATGGAAGTGAACTGATCCACAAAATTAGTTAAGAGGATGGAAGGAAGGTTTTTTATAATTGGATAGATGGTTTTTATCTTACATCTTACATGATTGATTTGTCAGGAGTTCTATTTTATTTATGGAATTAAACACGCAGTCATCTTTCTATATCCTTTTTCATTGTATTATCAAACCTGGAAAGAAGAAAATACAATCTCCAGTCTTGTTCTTACCATTATGCTTAGACCTTTGCTATTAATTTACTGCCTAAGGAATGCTGGCAGTGTCATTAACAAAAAAGTGGATTTTGTAAATAGCATTGATGACTTATTTGTGATGCTTCCATTGTCAAAGATGAATCTCTTACCTGATGCATGCTTCTAAGTTGTTTTTTGCTATTTTGTGCTGAAAATCATTTCGCTATCATTTATTTTAAACAAAATTTAATGCTGTCATTTGCAACTCAAGATTTCATTATCTTTCTGTGATTATTTTATAAGACGGGGTGATTGAGGCATGGAACCTAATCTCTGCAGCTATACCATAGCCCTCTAAGTTCAAGAATGTCAGCATCCAACACAGATACATCTTCAGAAGGTGATTTCCATATGGCCCCACATGTTCTTGCCATGTCAGCCACTCCCATTCCAAGGACACTTGCTCTGGCGTTATATGGAGATATGTCTTTAACACAAGTAAGTAAATATTTTGCCTCTGCGGTTATAATCTTTTCATTTGAGCAGCTTTTTATTACTTTCGTTAAATCTTTTAACCTTATTTCATAATGTTGGGCATAAGTTATCTATATCTTGGTTATGGACAAGGTTGTCTAGACTTCACATATACATCTTTCAAAACCAATTTCAAGCAAGTTTAGTGAAAAACAGTATTTGGCCACAAGTCATGGTTTTCTTCTCTAACTTATTTTATTTCTTTTTCTGGTTGCTAACAAGGGGCACTGCATAATTCATTCATGTAATACATAGCAGTTAAAGTAGACAGCTGCGTACATATATTTAAGTTTGTATTTTGGAGTCGTATGGTTGAGTTCTTCTAGCATAAGTTTAGGATTGAAGATATCAATTTTTTTTCCCTTAATAAAGTGGCTATGCATCTGATTTTTGGGCCCCCATGAATTCTTACATTAATTATTTTTTTTTGATATTTACAAGCTGTTGGTGGATTTAATTAAATTCACCTCTTATAAGGTCATTGTTTGGTTTCTTTGTTGGCAGATAACTGACTTGCCTCCTGGAAGAGTTCCGGTTGAAACATATATTTTTGAAGGAAATTATGATGGCTTTGAAGATGTCTACAAGGTTTGGTACTGTTTTATTTTAACATGTCTAAATGTACTGTGTAGTTTAAAACACGTCTCAAGAATTTTGTAACTTATTCATGACATGAGCAGGATGTCTTAAGGCTTGGGACTTTTTCTTACCTTCCTAGAGGACTTTATAACAGGTCTTATGACAATCATTGTAACATTTATTAAGAACCTTATAACATGTTACATTTTGGGGAGTGTCCTTGGACGTTTTGCAGAGAGATCGGAGATAGCTTACCCTGTTTATTCCGTTCCATTTTCTTTTCAAATTAAAATTTTCTTATGTGTGATGAATGATCACCTTATTCAATAACAAACCTTTAAAATTCTGTCAGTTCACCCATTCCGCACACACTAAATCACTGAATATTCTGTAGGTCTTTTATAACACAACACGTGCAATATGGAGAATACCCTTTTGACCTCCCTTGCAATAGTAGTTCATTACCGTTGTCATTTGATTTTTCTCTTTGGGGGATTGACCAAACAAAAAGCAACAATGAGGTGAACAACCAAGAGGTGGGAAAGAACAGACTAGTGAAATTTCCAAACCCCTCCAAAGAACATACCGCTTCGAACTGTTGGTGAAGAGAAAGATAGTGTTTAAGAAAGATCCTCCATCTCTCGTATAATTTCTCAGTCAAAATTATGTATGTTATAATAGATCCCAATACTTTTGTACTGTCTTGTTATGTTTTTCTACCAGATACTAAGCTATCTGCTTTATGGATCTTACTATGTTCATGGTTTGCCATGTTTTTTGTTAGGATCTTTAAAGTGTAAATCATAGCTTTGTATATGTCAGTGGTGGTAATTCTATTAGGAATGGTTTTATTTGCACTCCACCATCTGTTAATCCCACTTCATAACTTTATGCAGTGACTAAATTAATCTTCATATAAAGTGTCCTTTATTAGCAATTGAAATTGCATGCTATCAATTTTGAACATTGTAATCCCATCCTAACTTCTACTTAAAACATTGTTAGAAAAATTAATGTTCTTTAAAAGTAAAATAAACGTGCTAGTAACTATGTTCTGTCGTTTGGCATAAGTTATTTGTGATGATCATTATACTAAAAAATTTAAGATATGGCAATCCATACGAAAGTTTTTTAAAGATGCACAATCCCCTTGTGAAAATCAATTTTGGATGTATCCTATATTCAATTAGATAAAAGTAATACTGTAGAATAACATTAATGTTTAGTTATCTGTTTAGGATTTAACAGAGACGAAGTCATATTATTAAGAGAGAGATTGAAATTGGAGATTAACTTTATAAATCCGTTCATGTATAAAAAACCCCAAAAAGTAATCTAAAATATCAAATTTTATTGCTATCTTAAATGTTTGAGTTTCCTTGTTGCATGTTAAGTTCAGAGGCTTTTTTTGCATTCGATGTCATGAAATGTTGATTTTAAAGAAGACTTGAAAGAGCGGCTAGATTTGGTAACTCCAAAAGTTTAGTAGGTTAGCGGGGATAAAGCCATACTTCTGCTAGTTGCTTGTCGTCTCTCTCCCTGCTATTACCACCAACACTAATTGATTATCAAATTGATTTTGCCAGATGATGAGAGATGAGTTAGAGGCAGGGGGGAGAGTGTATCTCGTGTACCCAGTCATTGAACAATCAGAGCAACTGCCTCAGCTACGTGCTGCTGCTGCTGATCTTGAAGTTATATCTCACAGGTTTCAGGATTACAACTGTGGGTTGTTACATGGGAAAATGAAGAGTGATGATAAAGATGAAGCGTTGAAACGATTCAGATCTGGTGCAACACATATACTGCTTTCCACTCAAGTAATTGAGATTGGTGTTGATGTCCCAGATGCATCTATGATGGTTGTTATGAATGCTGAAAGATTTGGAATAGCTCAGTTGCATCAACTTAGAGGACGAGTTGGACGTGGGTCGAGGAAGTCCAAATGTTTACTGGTAGCATCTACAACCAGCAGCCTTGACCGTCTGAAAGTGCTGGAGAAGTCATCAGATGGTTTTTACTTGGCAAATATGGATCTTCTTCTCCGTGGACCTGGCGACTTGCTTGGGAAAAAGCAATCTGGACATCTTCCAGAGTTTCCTATTGCCAGGTTGGAGATAGATGGGAATATTTTGCAAGAAGCGCATGCTGCAGCACTGGTATGTCATTTCTCTGAAGTCTTTCCATTTAAATTTTTTTTGCTTGAATTGTCAATCTTTATTCAAAATAAATCATATATTTCTTCTTATAGTTATGAGTTAGTGATTTTTGGATGCTTGATAACTTCTGTTAGTAGCATAAATTGTTTGTGTTAACCTCTCTTATTCCCTATAGCTTGTGCACTAAAAACAAAGTATATTCTGTTGGATCTTGTTATCAATTAGAAGTTAAAAGGTCGCCCCCCCACAAGGGTAACATTGCACCAATACTTCTAGGGACTAAAGTGCACACGGTGCAAACTATAGGGAACTAAAGTGGCCTTTGCCAATGGTTTTTTCCCCGTGAGCATTGTTTGTTACAATGATAGAATGCAAAAGCATAATGAAGTCATTTACTTGGGCGTGGTGCATTTGTGATTTTCCATGCTTGTCTTTGTTTGCATATATTTCTGGACATGTTTTGGTTCCCGTGTGCTAGCTATTGGGTCTGCATGTTGCTATGGGTGCATATTCATCAATTCAGAAAGTGCTTTGCTAATTACGTTATTTAGTGACACTACTTTATTATCTTTCCTATAGTGTTAGTGAAGTTGTTTCTTTAGTTGGGATATGCAATCCCTTTTTATGTTTTAGTGTGAGATACACATTACTCTCCGAAAAGATTTCAGTCCAGTTTCCAAGCATATCCATAACTATAACGGTCTGCTTAATATGGTCTACCATACATTAAATGTATCATTGGTAATAAGATCTATCCAATAAAATTGTTCACTTTTGAATTAAATCCCTTCCAGAATGGATGAATAGAAGTCCACAATCTTTGTTCAAGATTGACCATCATTTTGCTTAGATAACTATTGCATTTAAAATTTGCCCCAGACTCCTGTTAAAAATGTTGCATATGATGGCATGTGTGCTCCAGGGGAAAATATTGCATATTTCATGTAAAATTATAAACTAAATCATTTTATTTTGCACTTGATCCAGATCTTTTAATAATTTATGAAGGGGGATGGACATAAAATTTTCTTGTTTTGCTTTTTAATATTTCATGAGCACAATAATTTTTAAATCATGCACGTTAAATTGGTAAATTACCAATCACCAAAGTTTTACCAAGTCTCTATTTATTTTAAACTATGATTTTGTTTTTGTTTTTATTTTTTATTTAATTGTTTACACTTCGTAAGAGCCATTTAAAGTATAATAAAGTGGTGCAACTTATGTGCTTGATTCGGGTCTCCTTGTGTTTAATATCATGTTCATATTTTTTAATAAGAATTTAATATGATTTCGTGGATGTCTTGTTCAAAAATAGGTTTATGGAAAGTTTTAGGAAAGCTTCAGTGGATAATATATGATAAATAATTTTTATAAGGATGTCTTTAAAAAATAACAAATAAACTTGGAAGTTTTGGCTCCCAAGTTGCTAGCAGTGAGATCCACCATTCCTTGTCATTTCTGTTCCTTTTACTCTCAAACTTCTCTCTTCATGACTGGCCAACGTGAACGAGCAGTGTATGAAAAATTATTTTTTCATGAAGTGGGTTAATAATCACTTGTACATATAAAAAATCCATTTTCTTATCGGTATGAATAGACCATAACAACAGAACCAGAGACTTTTTACTGTTGGTCAAAGGTGTTTTCTGTTGGTCGTCAAAAATCAATGTTAGCATGGTCTTGGTTTGGCATGAATCCTTCACAAAATTTTTGGAAGGGAACACGTGCCTTTTACTCGCTGGTAACGACTGAAGTAGATTTTTCTATTTTGCTTGCTATATAACATGCAAAATAGGGATTATCTGGTGTGCTACAGGCTCCAGTGTAGCCCACATCAAAGCTGGAACAGGCTTGTGTTAATAAGAATTTTAAATGTCTATCTGGCGTGATCTTCAAATGCTGATGGTAATCAAAAGCTCAAATTTAGTTGCTTTCAAAATGCATTTGACTATATAAAAGCATCCGTTTGATTTCCAATGATTCATCGGTTCCAATTATGTTTATTTCTTCTTTACTTTGTTTATATGCAGAAAGTTCTTGGTGAGTCTCATGACTTGGAGAGATTTCCAGCGCTCAAAGCGGAGCTTAGTATGCGACAACCATTATGTCTTCTTGGGGATTGAGATACAGAAATTTAACTATTCTCTACTTCTATTCTAATTAGAAACTCCCGCAGCAAGAATTGATGACCCTTGGAAAAAAGGGACAAGCCTTTTACCAGCAAGTGCACCGGATCCATGATTAAGGCTATAGTTTTTGCATCCACGTTGGATCAAGCTTTTGCATCAACCATTGTATGTAGGCCAAGTCAGTATGGTTTGTTTCTAGGTGAAGAAAACTACGATATTTACTTTTTGGCAGTTGTTTTTTCATGTAAATTTGAGCCTCTGATGTAATCGTTCGATTGATAGTTCCAAGTTAACACTGGTTATTTTGTGCTCCTTGGGGATGTATGCTGTCATTTTAGTACATCTGTGCCTTTCTTTTTGCACAAGAAGGGGGCCTCTTTCTAATTATTTTTTTACTCTGGTTCTGCGATGGCTATGCAGCATGCCAGGGCAATAACCAGCTTCGAGGACGGTTTCAATGTCCCAGACGTTTTAAACGCAACGAGGTTCAAAGTAATCTTTAATCCAAAAACATGCTCTCTTAATCATTGAATGACCATGTCTTCCCAGGTAACGCAGAGTGTAAAGGCCTAGAATTGATATTTCTACTGATATCTTTGAGCTTGATTTGGTCTTCGGCCTCAAATATCAACAGTGACTTTTTGCCGATATTGGAGCCCCGGGTTAAGAGAATATGGTAGTTCGTTGCTCTGTATGAAAGAGCGTGGAGGTAAAGAATGCGAGGTAACTTGTTACGCTTGTCGAGAAAACTTCAGGCTTCCCAATGAGGCTGTCGAATTAAATACGTTTTTTTAATGCATAAAAGACGTGAATTCTTTTATTCGATTTGTTTTTAAATCTTGATTGGTTAATTGTTCTATATGTACCTTAAATTTATTCTTTAATCCGTGAGAGTTGAATCGTATGAATTAGCGATCACCGTGAAGAAAAAGTTCCCCTGGAACTGCTTTGGAAATTTGGAACTAATTATACCGATTTTACTTCGATATGATATTAGAAACAGGGAATTTATCTCGTGGAATATTAGAAACATCCTGTCGGCAAGCACATATTTTTATGTCAGATTTCCAATGATCACAGTGAAGATGGGCACGACCATCATAAACCCATATGCTTCTTCTGTGGTCGGCCTAATATCAGAGAATTCTAATCAAATCAAAATTCCCTTTGGAATTTAGGAATGTTTGATAAGAAACAATAATGTGTGTGTGTGTGTGTGTGTGTGTAGGAAGACGAGACCCACTTGCTGTCCACTGAGATTACAAGACACGTTCATGGACTAGCCAATCAGCAAAAGCCAATAAAGGGACAACCAGACATTTGAGGGCCCGCTCATGGTTCCCTACCAAATGATCAAGATGGGGTCCACAGGTGTTCCATGTTCCATGAGATGTCCGTAACCTAATCATCAACTTTGGGTCCCACAACAGCCACGCTTTTCCCATATAATTCCTCGCTTGTGTCCTTGCCCGTGCGTGTGTAATCGCCTGTATCAAGGTAATAAGGTTTTTTTATATTTATTATTTACTGAAATAAAAAATTTAAATATTATTTATTAGATTTAGATTTTGATTATTATTTAATATTCAATAAAAATATATATTTGAAGAATATATGTATATATATAAGATGATAAATATAATATATATTAGTATTGAGCTATGCATATATTATATTAGATAAAAAAATATAAATATTATACATATATATCTATATAATATAAATATATATTTTAAATTAGATTTATATTAGATTTTAAATGGGTTTGGTAATATTTATATTTGAAGTTAAAATAATTATAAAAAAAAACCAACCTATTTAGATGATGTGATATCCATCAACCTCAGGTAAAATTATCATCAGTGATTATTCATGGGTCATGACCTGATCTGACATTTTTTTTCCACTTATTAACGCTAATTTGTTTCTTTTTACGGGTCACGCATTCATGTGCAGAGAAACAGTATTTTTCTTATTATTTAGAATACGAATCTCACATGATAATTGAGCCAAGTTTCAAAAGTAAAGTGACGGCTTTTTACCCAAAGAAAAAGCATTACGGCTTTGTTGTTCAATTATGCTTGTAATTTTTTTCTTTTTTCTTTTTTTTCCCTTCCCTTTCTTTTTCGAAGAAAATTATACACGTCTCTTGATCATCCAGAATCTTGAACCATTTCATATTATGCTTCCAATATGAAAATCATTAAAAAATCAAAATAAAATTAATTATTAACAACATTTGTGTCATACTTAAGTGTGAAATCTCAAAACTTTCTAGAATGGCTATCCATCATCAACGGAGAATATATTTTGCATTAAATTTGATGTTATATGTAGAAGTCTTATCATAGAGACTGTTCTCTCTATATAGAAACTTTATATTTAAAAAGTGTTAAAAAGAAATACAGATTATTTCTCCACCTCAAAGGCTCAACTTTTGGAACCATAAAGCAAAGGCAATTAAAAGATATCTCTTAAGATTATTGCGTACAAACTTAATTCTATATGGCAAGGAATTGATGATGAATTTGAATTCCTGAGTGGTTAATATCCGAAGGGCACCTTTCCCTCGTTAGTTTAACGATGAACTTATGCAATTTAGGAAGCTGTTAATTGGAGGGTAAAATATTGGGGCTTCAAATTTTGGTTCCGGTGGGAATAAAGCTCCAAAACAACAGTGCATCACTAATCTCAAAAAAAAAAAAAAACTCATTTTTAAGATGATTAAAGAAACAATCATAAAAACTGAAATTATAAAGATACTTCTACGTACGTATATTGAAACAAATAAATATACATTTATATGAGTCCGAGTCGCTTTCATTTTTTATCGAGGCCAGGCTTGTCCCAGTGGATTTTTATTGCGATGTCAAATCAGGATTTTAGGCTAGCGTCGAAGACTTGTCTCGGATTAAGACAGTGCACTGACTTGTTCTCGGATAGAGAACGTGCTAGACTCGTGCTAATGAAGGAATTCTTTTGGTCCTTCGAACATTGATTTCCCTAAAGTCCTCAAAGGCATATATTAATTATGTCTGTCTCAACAAATTAAGTCACAATCCCAGGGAGCAAGTTCATATCGATTAATCACGCGAAAATTAAATTAGGACCTCACGATAAATCTTTGTAAGGCTGTAAGGCTGTACGGCTGTACGGCTGTAAGGGTGGTGGTAGTGGTGGTGGTAAGGTATAAGAGGGCATCAAGAGTGGCAACAAGTCGATCCCCGGTTGGGGTTTTTCGGTAAAAAACAGCACTTATATCCTCCAGTCGTCTAATTATATACGTACGAAATGGCATACACAATCCTGCAAAAATACGAACTTTTTGTTTAAGTGCTGTTTTTTATTTCTTGTCAAATCCCTGGCATGTCACGAGAAAAAGAGAATATCATTCCAAAGGTTACACTATTTAGCACAGAAAATTGCATCATCAACACAACTACAAGTTGCAAGAACATGGAAGATCCTGTGCTGCCTCATCCTGAGTAAACCAAAGTCCAAAGACGAATAAAGTGCATGTCCATTAAAAACCTGGTTGGTTTGAATCTTGTAGGTTTCGCCCAAACAAAGTCTAGATATGAGATATGTGTAATAATGAATGTACGATTTCTATTATAAATAATTATTTTTCTCAAGCTTGTCTAGATTCAGGTGAAACCAGGAATTTTTAAGTGGGGATTACAATCATAAAAATTATAGGACCAAATTAAAGAGGCTGCGGAGCAAATATATTACTTTTGTAGGGCCGAATGCATAACTATTATGAAAAAAAAAAAATTGAAGGCCAAATTAAAATTTTTACCATAATAAAATGTCAAAGAATTATCTCAATTCAATAGTTTAAGTTGTTAGGTGAGATTTCAAAAATAGTTTTATATTACTCTTTAACATGAGAGTGTCTTAGGATCTGTTTGGAAGTGTGATATAAATTTATTTTCAAAATAATTTTTGTTTGAAAATATATTAAAATAATATATATTTTTTAAAAAAAAATTTATTTTTGACACCGGCACATGATCTAAAAGCACAAAAAAATTAATTTGAAAAAAAAAGCAAAATTTTTCAGAACCATGGTTCAATCGCACTCCCAAACACACCCAAATCTGCCAAATTTGCGACTTAGATCATGAGACCATGTAATCTATAGAAAGAAAATTAAAATAAATTATGAAGGCTAATTTTTAATTAGCCCAATGTTGAATGATAGAATAAAATAAATATATTAAAAAGGTAAAAAAAACTAAAAGATCAGTCAACCTGGATTAACCTGTCAAACCCTCAACCCGAGTCATGAAATTGAGAAAACCCTATAAAAATCAAATCGAAACAAATTACAAAACTCAATTTTCAATCAATCAAAAATTGAAAGATGAAATGAGAAAAAAAAACATAATCAAAGTCAACCCGAGCTAACATGTTAAACTCGCGATCTAGATCACGAGATTAAGATAACTTCATAAAAAATAAATAAAAAAATTACAAAGCTCCAATTTCAATAGATACAGTGGTGAATGTTGAAAAAGAAAACTGAATCCATGAGACTAGGAAACTCTATATAAAGCAAATTAAAAAAAAATTACAAAGTTCAATTTCTAAATAACCTAATGTTGAAGATGAAATTGAAAAATAAATAAATAAAAAGAATATTAAAAAAACATATTCAATTAAAAAAGGACAAAACAATGGACCGAGTCAACCCAGGTCAACTTGCTAGCACGCGATCCAAGTTGTGAGATCGGGATAACTTCATAGTTAACCTAACATTCATCTAGTAATTTGAGAATTTTTTGTTACACATATGTTAGAAATCAAAATTTATCATTATTTAACATAATTATAAAACCTGAATTGGTCTAGAATCCAATTGATATGAGATTTTTGACGAGTTGAGCTTGCGAAAAAATCAAGTAAAGGTATTGACATGATGAAAGAACCTAGGTTAATTGGATGTTATACGACACTTTCAATATTATATTCATATGTTGAAAAATCCAAACTTATATGATATTTCTGGGTTAAAAATTAATCTTTGTTAAATCCACATTAAATTAGTCCTTGGCCTTTTTTTAATATAATTTGAGTCCCTGAGTTGTTTCTTTCTTTCTTTTTTGTCTGTGATGTCATATTTATATGAAGGTTCAGGTTCTGTCCCTGCTCCTGCCCTTAAAACTCGATCACCCATAACAAACGTATGAGGCCTTTTATAGCACGTCTTGGCTTTTACAAAACAATGAAAAAAATAATCATAAATACATTCTCTAAACGAATAATTGACACCTTTTTTTATATTATTATTATTAAGAATAATCGACTCTTATTCCCGGAAAAAAATATATGAGGCAATGAATATAAAAATTATACCATAAAAAAAAGTCTTTTCTTTCAGAACCTTAAATTCCTTTTAGGAGCTAAATTAAACAAATTTGGTAAAAAAAAAAAAAAACCCAAATTACCAGTCTCTCTCTCTCTCTTTGTCACACACAAATATACACTTAAAACTCAAATCAACAGAAGCTAAAACTTGAACAGGTAGTGGATCTGCAATCCTTGAAGGAAGACAGTGGTGGCGTCTCGATCTGCTTCGGTGGTAGTGGTGGTGACTGCTAGCGTGCGTGTATGGTGTTTGGGATCTGTGGAGCGTGATTTGATAGAAAGCCAGGTAATATTAGACAATGTATTATTTTTTCTTAAAAAAATGAGGGTGGCATACCATCAAAAATCAAAAAATTTAAGGGATTATGCATGCAGGCCGTTAACTAGATGGATGAGACGTGACTGGCTTGCGAAACTAATAATACCTGATTTTTATATTTTTTTTAAAATATATTTTTTTATTATTTTTTGAAAATAATTTTTAAATTTACATGTAAATTAATATCTCGTCTCTTTTTTATTTTATTTATCTAGACTCTTTTAAAAAATGATTATTTTTTAATTATTTTGTACGCATTTAATATTTTGAGAAATTATTTTAATTTATCTATAATTTTTTTTTGTGTTTTATATAAATAAAATTTATTTTTTAAAAAATAAAAAATATTTATTTTTGGATAATATTCATAATACGTGAAACCTTGTATAAATTTTTTTTTTGCTTCTTATTTTATATTACTCAATTTCTTATACATCTAATTTTATTATTATTTAATGAAAAAAATTAATTTTTACAAGCAAAATAGGGAAACACAACCGTGTTAAAGATATATACATGAGTTTATGTTTTCAATTTATTTTATTTGATATATACATAAGTTTTTTTATTTTACTTTTAACTGTTTTTATATAAATTAAGTTATGGTAGCTAGTCAAGATACACTACTGAAACATCTGGACAATGATGATGGAAAAATCTGATGATATTTTAAAAAAATTCATTGATATTAAAAATTATTGATAAAATTATAAACGGAATATCATAATCGAAAACTTACTCATTGGGGGTATCTGTTACTTTATCTTTCAACAGTTGTTTTGCATTGGCCAGGTTCATCATCAAGACTTAAACCATAATTAATTAAATATCAAACATGACTGCAACTTTAGCACTGTTCATGACATAAATGATTCCTCCTGCTGCTTCATCCACTAAAAGGAATTCTTCCTGCTGCTTCTGCAATTTACAAAAAGTTTTGTAAATTAACTTGGCAAAAGAAAGCATTACATTCGATTTCAGAAACCCAGCAACAAACCTTTTTTCCAGTCTTAGGTCCAGTGTGACCACCAAATTCACCACCCAAATCGGTACGTACGTTGTACTTCCGTTACTAGAGCTCCTACCGCATGGAGTTATCTTCCAAGTATTCGGGCTACCATGGTCTTACTCTAAGAATTCTAATTATGTTACTCGTGTTTTAATTTATTGTGCGTTATATATTTTTATTATATATAAAAAATTATATATATATATATATAGGTTTTTTGATGTATTTTTATAGTTTAAAAAATCTAAATTTAAATCAAAAGTTTTATGCATACATATAATTAAATAAATCGAGAACCGTATGTTTGAAAAAAATAATAAATCTTGAAAAATCAAGAGACAGATATTGATCAAGATATTTAATCTCGAAAAACAGGACATTCATCCTATTGTGTTTACTAAATTTATTTATTAAGATAGTTTTTTTTATTTAAGCAAACAATAATATATAGAAATAGAGACACAAATTAAATTGATTGAATAAAATAAAAAAGAGAAAAAAACATTATGCAAAGTTGCACATATTAGAAATATTATCTGAAAAAAAATTTAAAAATAAAGTTCATACATACAAAATATTAAAAAAGAATCATAGATGAATCAGAAAAACTTTTCACACTTAAATGTATAACTAAAAAATAATTATCATTTAAAAGAGACTCTCTAAATAAAATAAAAGGGAGAATGAGTACTAATTTAAATATAAATTAAAAAAATAGAGAAAAAATCATAAAAAAGAATCATTAATTTAAAAAGGAGCAGAAAAAAAAAACAAAAAAAAAGGCTAGGCGCTACTGGGCCTGACCTGTTTTGTCAAGGCCCTTGCGTGCGCCTGCCCTGATAGGCCCACGTAAATGGACCCTAATTGTTTTTTTTGTTTGCAACTGGGGTGAATGATATGTCATTCATCTCAATTTTTTTTTTTAAAAATAAACAACACGTCATCTGATTTTCTCAGATTTCGACCAGTATGATGACTAGAAAATCAGGATTTAAGTTTTTTTTTTATCCCAGAACCTATTTTTCAACATATTTTTTTTTATTCTATCGCTATTTTCATCTAAAATTCTTGATGGAAATTTTTGTTGGTGTTTTCATCAATAAGCCATGACCTAATAGTTTCCGTTGCTTTTTTTTTTTAATCAATTTTTCTAGTAATGATATCAAACACCACTTCTAACACATTCATCATACGTGTATTATATCAACATTGTAAAAAACTAACCAATAATGAGTTGGTTTAGTGATAAGTGAGCTCTTTATAGAGAGCTCATCCATGAAGTTTAGAGTCTGAATCTTATATACCACAATATGCAATTGGTGATATATCTACGTCTTCACGCATGATTATAACTACCATAAAAAAGACTTCAAGCTTCGACTCTAACATGTTAAATGATATCAGGCAAAATGAATGATAAAAAAAATGATATAGGCATGATCCTTGCTCCTCATCAAGATCCATCAACTTCTCTTAATGAATCTTGGAGAAACGAGAAAGGTAATAGTTTTTATATATAAAGGCCTTCTTTTTCTTTGATTCTTCAGGCGATCGATGGCGTCAACGAATCAGGTGCAGTTCTAGTGACGGATGTTACGAGTGGTGCCGCCGTAGTAGAGGTAGAATGTGCTCTTACAGATGTCGGTGATCACCATATATTTTTAAATTTATCAAAAAATAATAAATCCTAGGTTTACGCCATAAATTCCTTCCTTCAACAGGTTTGGATTGAATCTGATGAAATCGCTTAATTTATTAAAAATCTATTTAGATTAAATGGGTTCTTCAAGTGAAAAACATAGCCGATTCAATCAACAAATTTAATTTACACCAGACTTCGGATCTTAAATTATTAAAATCAACCAATAAATGGGGTCAAATTGTATAATTATATCAATAATATTAACAAAAAAAAGTGGTTGCAACATACAAACGTACATGCACTCCCTACATAATAGACGACTCTTGTCCACTCTCCTTATCTCCCCAGATCATGTTTTCTTCTCTTTGCATAAATGTCAAGAAGCGTTACAATTCCTCTCCGCGAACCTGCTAGCTAAGCAGGTAAAGCCGCATTAAAAACTGGTTTTAAAAAAACAGTAGTGGTAGACACTCAATGCGATCTTGCACCAGTATGCATCGAGACCTGGCATCCCACATCTTCCCCCATATGCCCCACCTCACACTATCAAAATCAAAATCAAACATCTATATCTTGATTGAAAATAGTGAATGGCCCAGATTGAATCACAAGGAAAAAAAAAAAGGCGAATTGAAGTGATGGGTTTTTTTCCCTTCTGTTGGGGGGTCAGACACTCAGAAATTTTAAAGAATAATTTTGGAAAGCAATGGTGGACGCAGCAGGGCTCAAAGGCCAAGTCTAGGCTCCCAATCATTTCAATAGCTGACCTTTGAACCGACAACTAGACTCTACCCCTCCAATCACTTTGAACAGAAAACCTGCCGGTTATTCTCCTGCACCCAAATCCTCGAAGCAGTCCTCCACGTGTCTCAAATCAGATGGGTCAGACCTTTTGACTTGACGACCACGGTCAAAAGCCCTGGCCAGGAAAACCAAAAGGGAGCAGTTAAATCAAAACAAATCCACCCTTTCAATTTCTATTTCTCTTCGTCGCTAGTATTTATTTGAGCTTCATTGCTCACCCTTTTTTACTCCCCCATTTCATATTCTGCTTTGTGTCCTTTTTGTTTTTTTTCTTTTCTTTTCTTCCCTCCTACTTTTCTTACTTGAACCTTTTCTCTCCTACGAAATCAACCTTTTTTTCTTCTTCTCCTTTCTTGTGTGCTTTCATGGCCGTTTCACGCTCAAGCTCTTCTAGCTTGGAGCTGACCATGTCCATGCCTGGTTTCGTTTCTTCTCCTTCTTTTCCTTCATCTGGCAAGCCCCAACCCCCCCCCCCCCCTGATCTCCTTCTTTCCTTTTGTTTTTATATGATATTCTATCTCATAGCTTTGTTCTTGTTGCGTGGCCCGTTTTCTTAATAAAGAAATCTTCCTTCTGTTTTCTTTTTTTAATATGATGAAAATACATGGTTTTGCTGATTTATTAATTAAATAACTGATTCATTTTATGCCAGAAAATTTATTTTCTTGATTTATGAAAATGATCATGATGGATAATTAATCGGCGAAGGGGTTTGCGCAGTGAAAGATTTCGACATAAACCAAGTACCATCAGGAGCAGCAGAAGAAGAATGGATCTCTGCAGGCATGGAGGATGAAGAGGAAAGCACTGATGGAGCCCCACCTCGCAAAAAACTCCGTCTCTCTAAAGAACAGTCTCGCCTTCTTGAAGAAAGTTTCAGGCAACATCACTCCTTGAATCCCGTAAGTACCAAACCTCCCCTCTTCTCTCTCTCTATTTATAGTAAAACAATTATGTTTTGTGATTTATTTAAGATTAATTTGTGGAGTTTAACTATTTTTTATGTATGCAGAGACAGAAAGAAGCATTAGCTTTGCAGTTGAAGCTGAGGCCTAGACAAGTTGAGGTGTGGTTTCAAAACCGCAGGGCCAGGTACTGTACCTTACATTTATACTATTTCATGCTTGGGCTTGGCTTGGGTAGCACATTAAACTCTCTTTTGATCCCTTCACTATATATTTTGTTGGTTGTTAGGATTAAAATTGATGATTATAAGGTGGACACACACACACACATATATATCAAAGTTGACAGAATATAATCTGAATCGGATTCTATATCTACCCGTATAAATCGTACTGATTATCATCACCAGGAAGAATAGATCTTTTGAGTAATGGGTTTTTCTTAAAACATTATATATATATCTGTGTGTGTGCAGAGTACAATATAACCTCAATACTACGTTGGTTAGCAGTATAAATAATTAAGATGCTAGAATTCTTTGGCAATTTTCATGGCTAAAGCAAAGAAATTAGGCATCATAAATTATCGAACTTTTCCACCGCATTTAAAACCTGTCTGGGGCGGTTAACGTGTCCCTTTCATGATTATATTATACAGTAAAAGATGTTAGAATGTGATTCTTGAGCCCTTAAAATGACGAATTGTTCGTATATATGCCAGTAAAGGGAGGCAGAAGTTGACGCGAAACTGTATAGTTATACGTGCTTGTTATGAAACTTTTTTTATTTTTTGTTGAGTTATGATTTTGAGACTTGTTAAGTGATGAAATTAAACTGTTTGTCTTTTGTTGGTTAGTCATGGGCGCGGATTTAGTTAAAAATATGGTTACATTAAAATTTATATTTATGCTAAAATATCTGGAATTAGATTTCAATCGAATATCCTCATATGTGGCAAAAATGAATGCAGATAAGCAAGGCCGGGGGTGCAAACAATAATTCTAATAGTAATAGTAGCAATTAAGATAGATAACCCTTACTGCGTATATAGTTGTCGAGTTATGAAGGTAGATGACATCTGAAATATGAAGTAAATTAGCCAAGGTGTTTTAGTTTCTTGCCATAGAACCCTAAAATATTGCATATACAATTAATTAATAAACTTGATTTAATACTACTACTAGTCTACTGCTACTATATGGTTTGAGAATAAATTAAGACACGTGAGCGACAAGTGGCTCAACAAATTTATGAACATTTAATGATGAGGTTATTTCATGAGCTAACCTTTGTGAACTAATATAATGACGGTCGTCGTTCAAATATATAACAATCTAGTATCAAGATGCATGTGTTCTTTGGCCTCGTGCGCTAGTCTGATCATAACTCTAATAAGTGTTACTTTGACTCACTATTAATAATCCTTTTCTTGGACCTTTATTATTATTAATATTAATATAATTATTTGCGTTTATTGCAATATTATTGAACGAAATCAAGAGAGAGACTAAGCATTTGCTCTTCATTATCATATTCACTGCTATTTTAATCAGTCAAAAGAAACGGATCAAAGCTGTAAATTCGATAATGAGTCTCTTAAAGCTAATTGACTGCATAATTATACCAGATCAACAGACGAGATATACATTGAATTAAAGTTGAGTCTAACGATGCTTTATGAGATAATTTGATAAAAACTGGAATATTGAACATATATATATATATATGATATGATAACAACAGGTATTGAATGCATCCATAAATGCTTACCTTGTATGTATGGTTTACGGAAACAAAATTCTCAAAAGTGCACTTGTTATACTCTGAGAGCAGTAAGGAACACCCAGCGAATCGGGGGAAGCAGGCAATGGCTTTATTGCAAGCTCTTAAATATGCCTACCAGCTCGCCTTTGTTGGACAAGTTAACATGGCATACATTTATGATTATTTTCATCACTTTACATTTACAACTGATCAAATCCAAATTAATGATCACAAACCAATATATATGGAGTACTAGCGCAAACGTTTTCTCACATTGTTTTATCACAATGTCACACATTATTTTGTACCAATCTTCCAATGTTAACACATTTTTCTGGTCACGTATAGGAGCAAACTTAAGCAGACAGAGATGGAGTGCGAGTACTTGAAGAGATGGTTTGGTTCATTAACAGAGCAGAACAGGAGGCTGCAAAGAGAAGTAGAGGAGCTTAGGGCATTAAAGGTGGGTCCACCAACCGTGATATCTCCTCACAGTCATGAACCTCTCCCAGCATCCACGCTTACAATGTGTCCGCGTTGTGAACGTGTGACAACCACCGGCGTGGACAAGGGCTCCACCAAAACCACACGTACTGCTGTGGCCAACCCAACAAAAGCCGCCACCTTGTCCTCTGATAATGGAGCACCCGCACTCCAATCTCGGCAATCTTGCTAGTCAGCTGTAATGATGATTGATTACTTTGATGTGAAAGAAGATAGGTTAGAGAAATATTGTTCATAACAGTTTACACCAAAATGTGTATGAGATAGATACTATAGCATATGGTATCTAATCTACATGGATAATTAAATTACTTATCAATTAGCACTTTTTTTTCTTTTTAATGTTTTTTCCAGTTGACTGTTTGGTTCTTTTCTTCTTCAAAGTATAGGAAGGCGAAGTAGATTAATTTGAATTTGGAGCCCTCTACTACTTTATCTGCATCCAAATTAATTTCATGCTAATTACTATATATGCGCTTCTGTTCATTGGCTTCCCGTGCATACCAGCATATATTGAGGGGAGACGAAACTCCATGGTGTTACGAGAAGCACCCATATAAAATACTCGTGGAAAAACTTTCTAAATGGAGATTAAATTTCTATTCAATTTCCACAAAGTCATAATGTTCAAGTGGCGGTCGGAAAAACCAAAAGTGAGAAATTCTGGAAGTGGTAATGCCTTGCCAGGAATTATAGTTAATTCTTGCTACAATAATATTCTTTTTAAACACAATTTCAACATGATGATTAATTAGTTGATGCGACGTTCTTCATAGAATTCCAATTTCATCTTGTTTTTGGGTAAACAAAATGAGTGTACATGCATACAAAAAAGAGAGACTATTATAATATTTCATACTTACATGAACTTGGATTAAAAGAGACTCACATACAACCATCTAGATGGTGGCCTAGTGGTAAGAGCTTGGGGCTAAGGGGTTTGCTCCCTCTTAGGTCTCAGGTTCAAACCCTGTGGCTGCTCATATGATGGCCACTGAAGGCTTACATGGTCGTTAACTTCAGGGCCCGTGAGATTAGTCGAGGTACAGCATGGCCGGCCCCGGACACCCACGATAATCAAAAAAAAAAAAAAAAGAGACTCACATACATTGCATCCATGTCAGAATGGAAGTTTAGATTGCCTTTGTAAATGAGTATAATATATCGTTTAAACATGAAGCTGATAGTGGAACAATTTAATACCTAGCACTAAAATAGTATGTTAAAATAATATAAATAATAATATTTTGAATTTTTTTATAGTAATCGAGAATCACATTAAAAAATAGTTATTTAGATAATTGGAGAAAAATAAAGGCTAATATAAAAAAAAAATAAGTAAAAAATATGAAGCTAACTTCTAGCATGATTCAGCAACCTAAACAACCCAATAAAAGCTGAAAACTCACTCTCACTGCTAAACCCCAATAAATTCTCCACACAAACCTAGCCCCTGAAATACCCAAATTCACTACCCGAACCCCTCTAAACACACATGTGCGATAAAAAAAAAAAAAGCTAATTCTGAGAGGTGTAGCTCAAGTAGTTAGGTATTGAGTTTGTTTTTTAGAGTTTACCAGTTCTAATACCACAAACCTCATGATCACTGGAGGCTTACCTGATCGATAACTTCAAGGTCTTCGAGGATTAATCGAAATGCATATAAACTGATCCAAACACTCACGTTAATAAAATAAAATAAAATAAAAAGAAACAAGCCAAAGAAAATAATATTTTAAAATCTCACACATAATTTTAGAATAAGATACTATCTTTAAATCACTTAAAGTGTGTGTTAAAAAATGTTATAAATTATATTTTAAAATTTCTAATAACAACTTAAATTGGGTTGGTCTTCTACTACTACGACGAGCGAACCAATTCCTCTCACGAGCAACAATTCCTCTCATGAGCAAATAACTTGGTATCTTCGGTGTGTTGCAAATGAGCTAGAGCTCTTATCATGCATGAGAAAATGAGTACGAGGAGATATGAGGGGAAGGCTCGTCCTCTGATATCATAAATATGTGTAGATTGTTGAATGGTTCGAGGGTCAAGTTCAGTGTTGAATGAAGAAAAAAGTGCAATTAGCAACCTTTTTGAGGAAGCCAATATTCATGCCAATCGAATTATTTTATCATTACCTGACTTCTACCTGCAAACTGCAATGCGAAATATTTAAGAAATGTATTCCGTATTTCTCAAAATAATAATAAAAAAACGTAATGCACGCACAAGGCAGCGGAATCCATATGTTCATCCGAGAAGGGAACACGTGAAAAATCAAGCCGGTTAATAAATTCGAGGCAATGCTTCGTGATTGAAGGCAATGGAGGAAAAAGAAATGGGGGGGGGGGGGGGGAATGAAATTTAGTAGGATACAGATTGCTCATATCAAGGATAAGTGGCAGGGGCTCCTCTATGATTTTCAACAGGTCTCAATCCCACCGACCAGGGAACCAGAAAGACTAATTGTTGTTTTGCTCTTAATAATTAATGAATTACAAAAGAAAAGGAAAGAAAAACTAAAAAGGAATCTAGTTAGCTGTTTTTTTTATATAACCGTAAGTTTGGATCAGTTTTTACATATTTCAATTAATTCTTCGAGACCAGGTATGTAAGCTTCCAATAATTTTGAGATTTGTGACACTCGAACTGGTGATTTCTGAAAAATAAATCCAAAACTTAACCAGTTAAGCTATATCTATAAATTTTTTTATTATTATTATTATCCTTTCGCGTTCTATTTTTACCTAAATAACTCTTGCCAAAAACAAAAGGTTCGGTGAAGTGGCCTTCATCTCTTTGCTTTGCTTCATGGGCTTCCTCTATTTTTACTGCTAGTAGCAAATATCGCCCTCTTCAGCTAAGATTTGACGTCGATACCATGCCCTTGTCAATTAATGCAGATATTGTGTCCTTAAAATTGCAACCCAAGGGCATTCATACCACAACATCAGAGTGTGGCACTTTAGTAGTCGTCTTTTTATTAAATTTATTTTCCATTTTAGTTTCACAACACCTGCGATGCATATAATTTGGTACCCTTAACAAATGAACAAACAAGGTCACATTTCGAGGCAGCATTCAAAAACTTTATTTTTGAGACATGAGTTCGATGTGACCATATGAAAATGTTTTAAAGATTGCTCGGAAAAAAAAAAAAAAACTTAATTTTAACATGTAAACTTATCCAATGATATTTCTTATTCATTGAAATAGATAAGAGAAACAAAGTCACCTCGGACATCTTAATAATGAAATAGTGATCTTTCTTTTTTCTACCTAGCAAAGGAAACACCCACATGATAATCTTTTTAAAATTTGACCAAAGAACATTACCAAATCGAGATCAGTCCATGGAAGAATTAATTCTATCTTGATATAAAATAAAATTTTCATCCTTTCTCGACCCAGACAGTATTGAATGATATGGGCCCAATACCATGGATCACGAGCCTTGCTAGAATTTCCAACTCCATGCATGCGCTGCCTATTGCTTTCTCGCTAAATCTGGCCGACCTTCAAAAATCAGGTCAAAGCCCAAGCTTCACGGCCCATTTACTTTTCTCATCAGAGCTCTTTTACCAATCCACAGGCCCTGCATCTTCAGGCAATTGAGATTGGCCCAAGCCCATTTCCATTTCATAACTCAAATGAGAAGGCAGCAAGCTGAAACCAGTTATATATACAAGACACGGATGAAATCTAGCAGTATGGTCTTAGCCTATTATCAAAGTGACATGCAGTCCGAGAAACATGCATGTATAACTAAAGGATTCATGGCAACTCCTTATCTGAACATTCCTGTAAAATCATGAGCTGGTGATGATGAGAAGGAAACAAAAGAGAAAATTTTAAGATAAAAAAAAAAAAAACATGGGCCAGACAATTCATTATGGAACTCGTTTCAAGGCAGCGACCAAGGAAGTGTAAGTCTCATTCTTTCAAATAAGCCCAGAGGGACACTCTTTGAGACAAGAATCTTGCTATACAACTAGTGTTATCTGTGGAGGACATGTCCAAAATCCAACTTCCCTTCGTAGCATAGGAATACTCCTGTTTTTAGCAGCAGATTTGCTCTTGATTACTGGTCTTCCCCGCCATAAAAATTGGAGGTAAAATGCTTCGGATCAGATAATTAACTAATTTAGGCACACTGCAAATGTGTTCATAATTAATTTCTTGCTTCTCATTTGTGAATAGTTCCAGGGATTACTTCATTTATGTAGCAAGGGATTGAAGATCTGAGGAAGATGATGGCACTTGTACCTGGGCACAACACAAAATTATAATTTTTTTTTTTCAATTTCAGAGAGAATCAGATGGGTCTCTATCTTAATCCAACGTTGGACAGTTTACAGCTAAATTTTGCAGTTAAGGATGGTCTGATTCAATGTCGGTAGAAACAGTGACTGATCGAGCAAGAGCGAGCTCCACAGTCAACACTCGGCAAACATCAAATTAAGAAGAAATAGCTAGGGAACAATGTTGTCCCTTGATATAACTGGCACCCATTATTTTGTTTTAATTCTTAAAGAGAAGATTCAGTCATGGCCCTTCCAAGTGGCAGGCAGAAGCCATACTTTGGTATCAGGTGATTGATTAGTCAAGATATTAATCTCATTTCTTGGGCTGCTAGAATCATATAAGTTGGCAAACCATAGCCTTCTAGTCTTTCAATTTTGCCACCGAGTACTGGTATCTTCGAGAGATTTTTTGTACTCTGAGAAGATTTAAAACGAGGGGAAAAGGAAGAAACCCACTTCAGATTGTCACTTGTATTATTAAATGACTAGATAATTCAGATGGGTTTTTAGCTAACAGCTAGCCTGTCTGGAAGAAGTAAAATTTGATCAACTGAGGAAAGGATTTCCGGGTCTTCATTCTGTCATACTATAAACTTACTACTTTCTAACATCCACATACTGAGCAGTTAAACAGAAATCCCCTCTCTACCAAACATTTAAGAGTGAATTCACCTAAAGAACTAATCGATCGAACCACATCACATGGGGCTAGCCCCAGATGACTCGCGTTCCCTTCACAAATAAATGTTCGCAGATACGAGTTTGTGACAATGCCAGAGAAATTTGTCACGGAAGTTTCCTTGCCAACCAGAATGTGTCAAAACATAAACCCAACATGTCTCCAAGCCCCTATTAAATATGCTCCCTTCAACTCATGATTTTTCAATTTTAAGAGTGGCGAGTCCCAAGAGATGAGATTATTATTGAATTCAACCTTAGCTGGCTCTTTCGGGAAATTAAATATAGCTAAAATAGAGAGATAAAGAGAGAGCAAAATACCCTTTTAATTCCTGGGGATGGTGAGTGAACCATCTTAAAAGAATGTTCTTTCACATGCTTGGCTCTGGAGTCAATAAGCTAGAGCATCGAAAACCCCACAAGCATGAAACCTAATTCCAATAAAAATTAGCTGTTGTTAGCAAGTTTTGTTGCTGTTGTTACCAAGCTTTGGAGTATTAGAGATAACCCTCCTCTCAAAGTTTTGTCACGGCTGAAGACTGAGTCAAGCCTGGTAGTCACGTGTCAACGAATCAGTGGTTTGTTGAACTGCTCGCATTGGAGTGCATGTGAATAGATATCGGGCAGTATCAAGCCCTGTCTAAATTGGATCAATCTTTGTTGTTAAGCTATACTATTCATAAATAATTGATCGTTAACATCCACTTCAAGGTGGTTTTTCAACATTACATCAGGTTAATCTCTAGTGGTTGATTGTGATTTCGGAAAGAGGTATTAGTATTAATTATTATTATTAACAGGAAATATCGGACTAATCAAGACGCACCTTGGTGCAAGAAAATGGACCATGAGGCCCAATGAAAGAAGAGGCAATTCCTTAACGAGTGGGACTGCCTTGACCACCCTCACATGCATAGCTTTGAGAAACAACACCGTGCTCCGAGTATTAGGAGCTGCATCTTGAAATAAGAAACAATCCGATCCTTGGTATGATGGCCAAATCTTTCACGATTTATTGTAAATTAGGAGACAGGTTCTCTAGTTTTTTAGACCCTCATTTTTTTGGCGGTTTTCTTTTCAGGCGAGGTTTGCTAGCCAGGCGCTAGATACATATGCTTTGTCAAGATACATGATTTTAGCCAATAACTTTTCGACATCTTTTGTTATTTTCAAAAATCTCCGAAGACTTGTTCTAAAAGGCTAAAAGATATCAATCTACTCGCAAAGACACATGATTAAATTACAATTATTACACAACAGCGTACCTTTTGGCAAAGATTTTGCGTATGTGCATTCATGCACTTTGGGTCTCAAATGAAGCCCTACCACATTGTTGGGTAACCTTCAGTAACAACTGCCCTCCACCACCAACTGGCTTAGACCATACATGGTCCTAGATTCTCTATTAAGGTTGTGTTAGCCTTTTAGTGCCAAAAGATTAAAGTGGGGCGTGTGAAATCGGCACCTTATCCTCGCGAAGAAAGGGAGAAGGGAAAGTAGAATGAAAAGGGGTGGTGTGGGTGTGTGATCATTGTTGAATTGAACACTCATCTATGAATCAAGACCGCATGATTCAAATATCTACATTGAAAGTATACACAATTCTCGTCCAACAGACGCACAATCGACATAATCTTTAGGCAGGCTTCGAATAATTTGAGGGCAGAAGTGGTAAGCATGGTCCTTTCAAGGTACACTAGCATTGCATTTGCATAGGGAAAGGAAAGATGGGGCTGGGGGCGGGAGTGGCTCCTTTAAGGATGGTGATGCAACCGCATGGAGAAAAGTTGTGGTTGTGGGGGAGAGGCCCAATGGGCCGACAGGCTTACACCTTTTTGACTCGCATATGCCTCTATACTATATTTATTATGCACGTTCTCACTGCAAAAAAATGAGAGCTTAGTTTGAACCACTCAGACTTGGACTGTTACCTTTTCTTCCCTCGCTTGCCATTTTTTTTTTCAACCCTAAAATATTACTCAAGTCTGATTGTTGATTTGCGAGTCCAAGTGCTCGGAGAATCTACTGAAGCCAAAATTATCAGATCCGGGTTTTCCAGGTTGATTCCACCGATTCAGCCACCGAAACATTGATAATTAATTAATTTATTTATTCATTAACCCTTTATTTGTAATTATAAATAAGCATCGCTAGTTTTCTTTTCAAAAAAGAAGAGATAAGAAAAGGTTAAACCAAAATTAGAAAAAGGATTTTGCTTATGACGCCTTTAGGGGCTGTACCCTGCAGGGGCATGTGCGTCGCCACGTGTCGTCATGATAGATTGTCTGCCCCCACATTTTGGATTCTTTATGCTTTAGAGCTTAGGTACATATCATTTGATAGAAACCATTGATGACTTGGTTTAGCTGTTGGCTTTGAAAGGCCACAGTCTTTTGGAATCACTCCTTTGCAGTTTACATGGAGCAAGCATGTGCCCGCCACAGTAATTCTCACAGCTTAATCACTGCTTTGTAGATCTTGATACTCTCCGATTGTCAATAACACATCATGTACAGATGCTCTCTGCAGACGTAAGAGTCTACACGTCCCGTCCCTTGTTTATTTTATGTTTCTAATGAAGTCATAAAACCACTCGATCGAATCTTATGCTTTGGTCTTAAAAGAACACTCGACCTTTTTTTCAGGGATAGATAACATTCCAATTCTTAATTTTGAAGTTTCTAGATTCTGAGATGTTGATGTGGTTTAGAGGATGAAATGCCCCTTTGTTTGCTGTTGCTACATGTCTTTTTTCTGCAAAGCACCTAACAATTGTTATGCATAAATTAACCTGGTGTTCTTACACTATCTAAGTTTTTTTCCACATCGTCAAGAACACAAAATAAGAGTATTCTACTCTTTGTCCTCATCATAAGTGGTTTTATTCTTTATATTATTATTTAGATTTTAAATTTTAAGAGAAAAATATGATATACAGAAAGACCTGTAAAGGAAATATCATAACCGTACTTAAAAAACAAATTGAATAATCGAACCACTAATTAATGAACCTCTTAATTTAAAAAAACAATAAAAACATTCACAACTTTATAGATGCGAAATATTAATCATATGGACGACCAGTGTCACATTTATGTTTGTTTCATTGATTGACCAGCTATTTTAAAATATTATTGAGCTTTCGGCAGGATCGAAATTCATTTGAGATATGATACTATCTGTGAACGACACAGCAACAACCCACTAATCATAAACGGGGAAAGAGATTTTAATTTGATAAATTATATTTACTCACAGTACAAAGAATTCTCTGTTTTTTTAATTAAAAACAATATCAGTACTTTAAATTAATTCCCGAACTTTACTTTCCAGTTCTTGATTTTTTAAGCAAGAAATTAATGGTCGGTAAGCTTCAGCGCCGAAAAGATGTTACTTTTTTCTCACATGATATATAATTCAATCGTGCAGAGAGCAATAGGGGGGGGGGGGGGGGCTGATATTTTCATCCTCTATTATTCCTAAATTTCCATCCTCTATTATTCTCTTCGATATGGATCATCCAAATCACTAGCTCAAGCGATCTCTCTTCGCTTTTGCCCTTTTTTAAGCATTGATCTACATTTGATTAGCCGATGATCCAGTCATGTCTTCTCTTGCTTCAGCTCATGTTTTAATATATATCTAGCTGAATATAATATATATTAATCTTTCCAAAAGACCAGTCATAAATAATCCAGGTGTTCGCAGACAAATAATCAGACATCCATACATTGTTGCTGGGATATTCTTGGTTATTCTTATGATAATTAATTTAACTAATTAAGATCGAGCAAGGACATCATTCAAAGTGTTATGTCAAGTCCGTGTGTATTCGTCACTGGCCGATTGGCAGGTTGAAACCAAATTATAGACTACTAAAATTTGTAGATGACGCTTTCATTCAGCTTAATTAAGACAGGAAAACAGAGTTTGAAACTGGAATGAATCAAGGGTTAATTGGTACAAAAATAGTAAAATGAGGTAAGGTTTTTGCTTCTACGCAACCTTGACTAATCATTTTCCTTTGGCCGATATGAATATGACCCCTATTGATCATCCAAAAACTCTGTTGATGACCGTAAGCAAATACTATATGTTTTAAATTATAGTCAAATAGGAATCTATCAGAGAGGAAAATATATGCATGAGCAACATGTCTTTATACATTCCTTTTGAATGATCTTTACCAATCACTCACGTTGCCTCTTTTTTCCATGTAGGATGTCCAAATCATGGGACAGAAACGACTCAGCCAAAGAATTCAAGATGCTAAAAGAGCAGAAGATGAATACAAGGGAGTTGAAATTCAAATGGAAATGACAAGAACTAGAAAGGACCTGTGGAATATATATGTGCAGCTCCGGCTGAACAAAATGATTGGAGTCATAGAAAGATGGGTTCGTGAAGAAAAATTAATCATCTACAGTTCCATTTTTATCCTGTTGTGCATGTTTTTTTCTTCTAATTCTGATGTCAAGACTCAAGATACAAGACGTCTTAATAATTGTAGAGGTAGCTCTTACTGTTTCCTGAGGAATCACGTATCGATGGTTTTATAAAGGACAAGATTGCGACTGTTTCCTTGACAGAAAGATTTCATGCTCAACGAAGTTAGGCAGGCAGCGTTTGTTGGACTCGGAGTAAGGTTGGGTTGAAAACGGGTGGCATGTGTAGAATATTCTTGGATAGATTTTAACTCTCTCTCTCTCAGTGATCATATCATGTTTTTTATATATATAGATTCATTATCTCAATCGATACAATAATTAATTTCAAGAACGAAGATGAGAAGTTCATGATAATATATCAATACAATCTCAAACAACAGTATATTTATTTACCTTACAAGGAGGACGATATATCAAAAAGAAAAAAGACGACGTGTAATCCATAGTTCCCCTTTACCACAAATATATCAGGCTTAGGACCTCTCGCAAAACAGCTAAAATATTCAGCCGTGGCAAAAATTCTATATATTAAGCTCTATGGACATCTGGCAGCTGGTCGCAAATAGGATGACACGACGATAACAACGCAGCAACATGTGTTAAAGTTAATCTAAAGGGTTCTGTTGTTTAGAGGTTTGACCTTAATTTCGTGAAAAAGATAAAAAATAATAATGAACACCTAATGTTTACGTTAGAGGTCAAACCCACGTTGAAAATAATATCCAACTACTAAAGCAAACATCCAATAAATTAAATACGTTAAATATTCAACCTCTTGCAATTTTTCCTTGAACAAATAGGTGTTGGGTAAATCCAATCCATTAAAGAAGGTCGAAGAGTGGGAATACCTCTCAGCCATAAGAAGTTGAAATAAGAGTCAGCACATCCCGGTACGTCTTCTCCCCCCGCCCCCAATAAAATAAAAAAATCCTAAACATAAACCTAATCTAGATTGATCGCCATCTCGAAAACCATCCCAGACGTGTTTTCGAAGCTCGCTAGCTAGCCATTGATTTCGTAATGGATTAAATGTATGGCCTAATTAGGATTGATTAGTGTTATAAGCATATATACCTTCTAATTAACTTTAATCTACTTGGCATGCCAACACTTTAGAAGAAAGTACTGGGCACAGGGATTGAGTACGAAACGAAAGATTTTTTTAGAGAATAAGGATTAATCCTAATACGTACGTGACAAAACTATTATCACATGTTTGATATGACATAACAAATCCTACAATATAATGATTAATCAGATTATTGTCTTTGATTTTATAAAATTTAAAATTTTCATGTAATGGGTAATTATAATTATAATGACTTATGGTATTGTAAATAGAAAGCAAGGACTAAATTGTAAATTACAACAACAAGAACACGATCTCAACTCAAGGACTAATCTAAAGTAAAAATAAGTTATAGGGACTGTATATATTTTAATATAAAATTATAGTATTAAATGAATTATTTTGGAAAATTGTTACAGTACTGCTAAAAAAATTAAAATAGAATGCGATGAATGATTGTATTACATAAAACATTTTAATTACAGTACATGATTTATTAAATCACATTACATTACGTGTTTCTCCATAAAAAGGTTGGATTATGCCAGTTTTTTGAAAAATATTACTACATGTTTTTCACGCCGTTACATCCCTTCTCTGCTTTGAGAAGTCGTGAAAAGATCTCCAAAGCGACTCGTGCCCGGCCTTTGCCAGTGTTATGCACCTACCCGTCTCCTCCGCTCTACAATGGTAACCTCGACACTCTCTACTTGTCCACCGTTTGCATTCATATAATCATTAAAAAAAAAATTATGGTAGTACTGGGGAATTAATTAATTATATTATATTAATTATTTCTTAGAATTATTTTGAATGAAAAAACAATTCAAGGAGTAGAATATAAAATTCATGATTTAAAAAAAATAAAATGTATTTTTTCTAATTATATTTATTTATTTTTATAAGATAAATCATAAAAAAATAACTAATAAAATATTACTGTTAAACACTATAAAATTTTCTATTATATATGACCTTTAATGAGGTGTCTTCCAATACAATACAAGATTTCGTAATCGGATAACTACCAAATCATTTTCTTTATTATTATTAGAATGACAGAATCATGGCACCCTTATTAATGACGTTGTCAGCAACAATTTTATTTTATTTTATTTTTTAAGTGAAATGAAGTTTAATTTGTTGCAGCTAGGAAACCATGTCTAAGCTTATGATATATGTGTCAAGAATCTTCTAAGCATGCACGTGTTGGGTAAGACTTCTGGGTTATGTGTTCCAAAATTGCTGGAAATTACTCTTGTCATTTTGGGTTTGATCAGTAACAAATGAAATGAATTCATTTTTGCGCCGGAAAAAAAGAAGACATGGTTGATAATTGAGCTACAAATTCATTCTAATTAAAATAAATTTAACTTTTTAAAATAAATTCTAAATAGAAAATTCATGTTCTCTCTGTCTTTAGCTCTTCTGCTCCCATTAATTTCTTTAACTCTAGATTCCATTGTTGTAAAGGGAAAATCTGAATAAATCTTTTAGTTTTTATGTCTTAATTAAATGTGTGTTTTTTTTAAGTAGTATTGTTAAAGTCTTGAAAAATATGTTGCAATTGGACCATTTACCCTATTGACGAGTAATTTAGTTTTAAAAATAGGGAGTCCATTAATAATCAAGAACAGTTTTATTTTTTATTCAAAATTCTGTAGATTTGCTCTTAGTTTTTATTTAATGTTTGGTTCATATTTTTATATTATCCGGATAAATATATAATTGGTGCTTCCTAAACAGTTTTCCCAAAATTTCTTTACTGGATCCAAGAATTAACGAGACAAATGTCTACATAATGAAGCTTCAGAGGTGAGAAAAAATCATTTTTGCAATGATGCCGTCCCCTGCAATTCAATATAATATGGATGCCATTAATTTCTGCTTCTTCTTTTTTCTTTTTAGAGTGATTTTATTTTTGCAATTCAAAAATATTTTTTGAAAAAAAATATTTTTTAATTATTTTTTCTAGTATTTTCAAATTATTTTAATGTATTAATTTAAAAAAATAAAAACATATAATTTTAATATAATGTTTTTAAAAAATGCTTTAAAAAACCAAAACACAAAAAAATCCGAAAATACTAGAAAATCACAAAAACACGGAAAATTCAAAAGGAAAATCCGAAAAAAAACCCCGTACCACAACAAACCTGCCACCTGTAACTCTCTACACACACACTGAATCATGTTTAGTTAACTTAACCAAATGAGGCGGTTACTTTCTAACCCAACTGACTGGTCCCCATTTCCCTCGCCTTTCCAGTACATAATCACACGCCCTCTTACCTTTCCATATATACATGTCCTAGATCCGTCCACACACTCACTCTATAAATATTTCTCTGTTAAAAGGTTACTCCTTGCTATCCTTGTAAAATACTAACACTATCCGTCCTCCCTTCTATTTCCCTTTATAAATTCTCACTTTTCTCTCTCTTTCTGTCTCTGCAGTCTCATCATCAGGCAGAATTAGGAGCTACTAGCTGCAGCAGCCTGCTGCAGAAAGACATTTATCCTCTCCAGTTTGCTATTTAACGGTTTTTGTCCTCCTCTTCTCCATTTTGCCGTTTCCCTCTTCTTAATTTACCAATCAATGCCACTCACTTTCCACTACTAGCCCTTTTAAGCAAAATCACCACTCCTTGTCTTGATTGCTATATTTCAGTCGAAAATATATATCTAAGAAACCATGATTAGCTGGAATGATCTCTACAACGTTTTGTCCGCTGTGATTCCTCTATATGTTGCCATGATCTTGGCTTATGGGTCTGTTCGGTGGTGGAAAATTTTCAGCCCGGACCAGTGTTCCGGTATCAACCGTTTCGTGGCGATATTCGCAGTGCCACTACTGTCATTCCATTTTATCTCCACCAATGATCCCTATGCTATGAACTTCAGGTTCATTGCGGCCGACACGCTTCAAAAAATAATAATGCTGATCGCTCTGGGAATTTGGACTAATTTCACAAAAAATGGAAGCTTGGAATGGATGATTACCATCTTTTCTGTCTCGACTCTTCCGAACACTCTTGTCATGGGCATTCCTCTTTTAACCGCCATGTACGGCAAGTACTCGGGAAGCCTAATGGTTCAAATTGTGGTGTTGCAGTGTATCATTTGGTACACTCTCCTCTTGTTTCTTTTCGAGTATAGAGGTGCCAAGATGTTGATCATGGAGCAATTTCCTGAAACTGCAGCCTCCATTGTTTCGTTTAAGGTTGATTCTGACGTGGTCTCTTTAGATGGCCGGGATTTTCTGGAAACTGATGCTGAAATCGGTGATGATGGCAAGTTACATGTGACTGTCAGGAAATCTAATGCCTCCAGGCGGTCTCTTGGGCCGGGTTCTTTCTCTGGAATGACTCCTCGGCCATCAAATCTTACTGGAGCTGAGATTTATAGCCTGAGTTCTTCAAGGAATCCTACTCCGAGAGGGTCTAATTTCAACCCTTCAGATTTCTACTCCATGATGGGAGTTCAGGGATTCCCTGGAAGGCATTCAAATCTCGGCCCGGCTGATTTGTACTCGGTACAATCTTCAAGAGGGCCAACTCCAAGGCCGTCTAATTTCGAAGAAAATTGTGCTCCAACGGCTACTTTATCCTCTCCTAGATTCGGGTTTTATCCAGCACAGACAGTACCCACGTCTTATCCGGCACCAAATCCTGAATTTGCCTCTACTGTCACTACTAAAACAGCAAAAAATCAGCAGCAGCAAAATAGCAAGGCAAACCATGATGCCAAGGAGCTGCACATGTTCGTGTGGAGCTCGAGTGCATCACCAGTTTCTGAAGGAGGTGGGCTCCACGTATTCGGTGGGGCTGATTTTGGTGCATCAGAGCAATCTGGACGGTCTGATCAGGGCGCCAAGGAGATCAGGATGTTGGTTGCTGACCATCCGCAAAATGGGGAAACCAAAAGTACATTAACTCACAGCTACATAAGCACAGCTAATTAATTATCCAATTAATCAGTTAACCATTTTACACTTTTTGATGTTTTTAGTCTAACTTGTATTTGTATTTTTAAGCTATTCCACAACAAGATGGAGATTTTGCTGGCGAGGACTTCAGTTTTGCGGGCAGAGGAGAAGGAGATGACGACCAAAGGGAAAAAGAGGGGCCCACTGGACTTAACAAACTAGGGTCCAGCTCAACAGCCGAGTTGCAACCAAAAGCAGCCGAAGCTCCAGATTCCGGTGGCAGTAGGAAGATGCCTCCGGCAAGCGTTATGACCCGTTTGATATTGATCATGGTTTGGCGCAAACTTATTCGAAACCCCAACACATACTCCAGTCTCATTGGTCTCACTTGGTCTCTAGTCGCTTTCCGGTTAGTTTATCGATTTTGTATATCTATAGTTATTTTTTCCTTGGTTTAATTAATTTGAAATGTCACCAGTCTTACTTTATAGTATACAAATACTATGATTGATATATTTGGTGTTTTACTAAATGATTGTTTTTTTAAAAAAAAAATTGCAGGTGGCATGTGGAAATGCCTAAAATAATAAAACAGTCAATCTCCATACTGTCTGATGCTGGACTAGGAATGGCTATGTTCAGCTTAGGTGAGTGGTCATAATTATTGTGATTTTCAGATAACGTAATCATTTTTTCTTTAACCTTTCACTGTCTCCTCGGTCACACAAGTGCTCAAACGATACACTCAGTCGATATTGAATTAATGGACCATTCAAAGGACACATACTCGTATACTTACACAGTACCATGCTGTAACATACCATGTTATATACTTGTTCCTATATACGTAGAGTGTTTTTTGGCTCAGGTCTTTGTAGAGACCAGAGAGTGGATGTGGCACATTTGTTACCACACTAGGGTCTAAAGGTACTTTGGCTCGGTAGGGCATCATGGTACAAGGACAGGTTTTACATTGGTCTAAGTTAAGGGTATGGGTGCTACAACTCACAGTTGAATGGATGGTTGTGAGTTGTGACCAAATCACAAGAAATCAAGGGTTTTTGTCCTTGGACTATAAATAGATTGACCATCCGACATATGGGGCCAGTTTAGCTTGCGGTCCAGGGACGGTGGGTGTAGGTTGTGAATAGTGATAGATGCCCGTTCCAGCTCTCCTATTAGTGAAGGTAGTTGAGTTCATGAGAGATTAAAGATTTTAGCATCTAATTAATTTCTTCGTAGATGTACTGATTTAACTGGTTGTTATTGTGAAAGGTCTTTTTATGGCTTTACAACCGAAGCTAATTGCTTGTGGGAATTCGGTTGCCACATTCGCCATGGCTGTTCGATTCTTGACTGGCCCTGCGGTGATGGCCGCTACTTCAATTGCTGTCGGCCTGCGTGGTACCCTCCTTCACGTTGCTATTGTTCAGGTAAAACTTACTTTCACGATATAATTAATTAATTAACTGCAATGATTATTACATGTACCTGTACTTAATATTCTAATTGCTTGCCATTATTAATTATTGTGAATTTGGTCGTGAAGTTACACTATTAATTTATTCTTATTCAATAGGCTGCACTGCCACAAAGGAATTGTTCCATTTGTGTTTGCCAAGGAGTACAATGTCCATCCAGCCATTCTTAGCACCGCGTAAGTAAAATATTGCTAGATACTAGTATAAATTATTATACATCTAAATAGTATATATGTGTTCGTATATCAAAAAATAAAAAGAAAAACTAATTTTTTTCTTCCATATTTGGTATACAGGGTTATCTTTGGAATGCTGATAGCATTACCAATTACTCTTGTTTACTACATTTTCCTTGGATTATGATCGATTCTGCTTAGCAGTAGCCAGAAGGGGAGCAAAATGAAGAGAATTAATTTTGATTACTTGCTGATCGTGTGTCACATTTGGCAGTAGCATTGATAACTGCTCCAAAATATATGTTCTTATAACAAGAGGATCGTTACCAGGCAGAGAAGATTGTAGTGTGAAGAATTTGCCAAAGTTTCCAAGATTCTTGGAGCTGAAAATATTTTTAACTTAGTGGAAGCCCTGATTTAAGGATCATGCAATCATTAGGAGCCAAAGTTCGTTCATTTCCCTAAGGTTTGGTCAGATGAACAAAGAAAAGGGGGGCCGGAGACATCAAAGAGGAAAATAAGGGATACAGATATGGCAACCACTGATATTTTAATTCTCTTCATTTCCGCTATGGATCGAGGTCTGTAAGTACAAAAAGACAATGAACAGTGAATTAACCTGTGAAGATATGAGGAAGAGGAGAAAAGGGTTTTCCTTTACTATTTTTTTTACTATTTAGTGTTCCTTTTTTTTCTTCTGTGTGTTTGCTTTGATTGTCCGTATATCCAGCAATTATTTGCGTTTGTCGCCTTTCATTTGGGTTTGTAATTTATCTAGGATTATCAACTATGATCAAAGGAAGCATTGATCATTCACCTTGTTAATATACTAAGTTGATGATGTATTCTCTCATTGAGACAAAGACTTGCTACATGTTACATGGGTCTCAAACCTCCTATATATCAAGAAAAGGCATGTAAATATGGAGTAAAAAATGCGAGGGGGAGGGAACTCCTTTCAACCGAGGGGGGCTTTGTGCCTTTTTATTCCATTGGAACCCCTTTAGGGGTCCTGATTTGAGAAGCTGAGCTTTGGATATTGGAAAATATATAGAGATAAGATCAAAGAAGAAAGAAAGCTGGGGTCAAAAGCAGCTAACCTTACCTTTTCTTTTAGCTATTGATGCGCCATCAATCCTACCCTACCTTATATAGCCAAGCATAAGATTACTTTAATAGGGTGGTGGGTTGGTGACAATGTCCAACTTTCCCTGAGTTTTTTTTTTTAAAAAAAAATTTGACACTTTCTGAAATATTTTAGGACAATGACGGCACTTGAAAAAATAATATAATTTTACATAATCACTATTTAGATTTTTGATTTTAAATAAAGCTATTATTCTCAATCAAGTTATTTAAAATTGCATTAATTTTTTTTTATTTTTTTTTAAAATAAACTAAAGGTCGTGGTGTTTTATTGTTCAATTACTATTCATTAATTTGGTAGCATTATTGTAATTTGTTTTTATGTTTCGGTAAAGATTGAGTACATGCATGTAAACTCTATTCTGGTCCTGTGCTTCATCTTCACTGTATTTCTATGTTGTTTAAAGTATTTTTGTTTTTTTTAAATATTTTACAGCTAATTTTTTCTATCATGCAAGCATGCAAACTCAAATAGATATAGCGGTAAAGCGTGGACACTATTTTGTTGCTATCTATTCTTCAAATGGTTAATTATTTTGATTAATTTGGAATAATATTTTATTAATATCAATTTAAAGGCATAAATACAACATTGCTTTTTTATATAATAAATATAGAAAGGATAATAGCCATAGTGATTGAATTTATCTACTGGAAATAAATCTTGATAACGACAAGAGTTAAAAACTCTCTTAAAATCCAAAACTTGAATTGCATTAGCAGTGACTTTAGCAACGAAGGCTCACGGATGAGTTGAAATTATTACAAAATAATAAGAACCAAACCAGGTCTTATTATCCAGAGATCCCTCCTCCTCGACGACAATCATCAAGTTTTTCAAACAAACATGGTACTATTGTCAGCCAAAATAAAATAAACCCTCCAACATGCAGAGACCCAGCAAAAGAAACTGCCCGTTCTAATTTATGAAACTAAGATTCAAATCTAGACTATAATAGAAAAAAAAAACAAGCTGAAAACTACTTTTCTAATGATCCAGATCCCCTTTATTAAATAAAAAAAATAGAAATGGAAAACGTAAAAGAAAAAAAAAAATTGGAAGAATAGGGGCAGAGAGAGAAAAAAAGAGAGAGACGGCGACTTTAGGGCTAGCCCGCGAGCAACAACCCTGGAAAAGGGAGGAGAAAGGAGACGTGAAGTTTTAGTTCTTTAGAGAGAGAAGAGCTCTCTAGAATCTTGAGTATTGAGTACTAAACAGGAGAGATTAATGATTTGAATGAATTAACTATTATGTAGTGTGTGTCGAAATTATGTTTCAGACATGATTAACGGAACCAGATTAGCCGATGATGTTTTCAATTTGATGGACTGGAACACATTTTTTTAGTCCAATCGAATGCAACTAATTAAAAATAGAATGAAAAACATGATGCAGTTCGGCTTCCCCACTTATACATGGATAGGCTTGAAATGATATCTTTACATGACAATCGATGGTAATAGAAATGATTTATTGAACTACCTAGTAAAATCTATGGAAATTAATGAAGATTTGGATCATGAAATGATCATATAAGAGGTCCATAATTTGCTGTTATTACATGATTGGTAGTCAGACTTGGAATGCAACGTCATCCAAATTATTTTTAACATGAAAAGATTATATTTTTTTTTGGGTTTTAAACCTTTTCTTGAAACTGTGATAATTTATGTTTTTAAAAATTATAACTACAAAAACTACTGCAATGAAGGTTCACCGAAGATTAGGATTTGAATGAGAAACTGAAAACATTGCTTCTCGACAGACCAAATATGTTATATTCCGAAATCTTCAAGACGCATGTTGTTGGAATTTTCATGATAAGAACTTCTGGGTTACGAGAAACCATCCTCCCATCCCATCATTATATTTTAATTGGTGGTAAAGATTCTAATTTCTCAAGGCAACGCATCTTTAACGCAATTCAACCCCCCTATTTTTATCCCTTCGGTTTCTCGGATGCAATTCTTGGATGGAACAAGGCAGGAGAGAGTCGACACCCTGGAACAAATTAATTAATTGCGATGCATACATGTTAGATAATCCTTGATCACTCCATAGATAATAAAGTCCAATTAATCTAACCAAAGCTTGACATGTAGCACTGATATTCATCAATCAAATAAACCAAGCAATTGCCATCCCCGAGAATTTTTTTGATGGATTGTAGCTTTAGAAGGAGAACATACTTTCCACAAAGTTGGCTTCGAAACTCTAGCCTAGCTAGCCTCCTCGTAGATCCACCACCGTTAAGTTTCATGGTAACGAGACACAATCTGCCAACCACAACCATCGAAGTGAAGGATCTCATCTATTTATTCAATTATCAATTAATTCACCTTGGATTTCGAAGAGGAGCAATTAAAGAGGGTAAGACCAACATGCCATGCCACAGCCAGAAAGCGATGGCTCTTCAGCGCGGTGAGACAGGGAGCCATCGTGACTAGTACGGTCTCACGTGGGATTGTAGGAGATTGCAACAACACGGTGTTATCAGCCCCACGCGTGGTGACTTGAACCTCAAATTCCTATTGCTAATCTCAGTGTCTAGCTGCTAGACGGTCCTCTACAAAGTAGGACCCACACTAGCTAGGTGATGTGTTGGTAGCTAAGCAACTGGTATTAAAATTCAACGGATTGCTTGTAAGCTTGTGAAGATCAACAACTTACACGATAGCCTGAGTCAACACAGCCTCGATTGACTTTAAGTGCTCTATGTCTAAAAAGGACCAGGCCTGTCTCCCTTCATTTTCCAAGAAAGATTGCGGAGAAGTTTCTTAATTACCAAGCCCAAATACAGTGCTCTCTTATTTTTAGAAATTTTGTTCCACAATAAACTTTTTTTCAACATTAGAAATTTTGCTTATTATTAAGAGAGATAATAAAGATGGAAGGTAAACTTTTTTGAAGATTTTAATCATAACATCCCTGTTAATTAAATGGCATACTTATTAATATTTAGTCCAAAATACTCTCTCTTTACACGTCAAACCAATGAAAAGAGAGAGAGTAGATAAATAGCCTAGTCTATCCTAGCTTCCAATTGTCTTGTATTTATTGAATAAGTGATAGCTCACGGTACATCTCTAATATGACATTTATCATATGATGTATAATCCAAATTAATAGAACTGTGTATGTAAAATGCACTTTAGTTCCAATTATTTTTTAGACCAAATTATCTTCTTCCAAGGATCTTACAAACCTGCAGATATACTATAAACATGTGTTTTTTTTCCTTATGGTAATGGAGAGACAATACCAACACATGCTATTTGATCCAAAAAAACTATTAATAATATTGAAAGAATAATAGTTTTACTTTAAAAATTAAACTCCCAGATCGAATAGATTATGGTTTCAATTAATTGGGATCACATTATAATTGAAAGATTTAGCTAAAATTTAACGGCATGATAGGCGCCATCAAAAGGATTATATTGGAGAAATAATTATAAATGTAAAAAACTAATTAGATTATCTCCCCGAGATATTAAGATATTTTGAATTTTACAACCAACACTTATAAACCGGCTTTCTTTGGAAGGACCTGAGATCAGTAAAAGTTGATTGAACCTGGGCCCAATTCTCATCGCAAAAGGTCTACAGCTCAATGAGCCCATGGTATCATCGAGTAGAAGAGATTCGAACCCCAAACTAGGTGCGTGGTCACGCCTCCTCCAATCCCATCTTGTGAGGCAACTTTCATGGACCACCGGGCAGCACAATATCCCTAGCGATTTCCGGCTTTTGCCTCTGCCTAATTGCAGCTCACATCTCCTTTTCTTTTAGCCACCTTTTCCACTGGTCTAACTTCTCAGGGACTGGGACTTTCTCCCAAGAGACTTTAATACCTTTAAGTTTCAAGAAACAATAAAAGAGACATAACATGCTAAAGCAATCTACTAGGTTACAAAGCATGCCCAGAGCAATATGACAGCCTAGAACTTCATAATTAATAATAAATAAATAAAAAATGACAACCGAATTGAATTCATGATCCCATCCAACTTAAGCAAAGAAACACACTCAAACAAACAAATTAAAGTCAAGCTAGCATCTACTATATACAATTGGCATATTCAAGAGCATGGGATCGATCCCAATATTATCAATGTGCATGCTAGCAATATCATGTAACGACTTTATCGAAAGAACTTGTTAGGTTTCAAGTCATTTCTTTGCCGACGAGTTGTTCATCATGATAATCTTTTCAGTATAAAATTTAAAGAACAGGGGTTCTTTTCCGTTGCCCTTCCTTATAAAAAGGAATGTCTCCATGTACTTGTTTCTTCCAATTCTCGAAATTCGATCAAGTTATCATGGACATTCTTGAGCAGATCATAATGTCTTGATTTGCCAGTTTTGGACTCTTCTTTTTTATGTGACGTGCCCATGAGATAATACCTGTCCCTCTCTTTACTGACCGCTTTCATTAATATTTTGAGGTAATTAAACTTGATGATATCTTCTTATTTATTTTATTTATTTATTTATTTTGTTTTTGATCATTAAATACCTAGTCACGATTTCCATCTCTAGAGGTAGGCATCAATCAGAATGTTCATGATTTCCTCTTCGTCCCGAGAGGCAACAATTTCCATCTCTGAGGTAGGCATCAAACAGAAGCGTCAGTGACCATCCGATCTTTATCAAGCATATCACAATATTCAACATGGTCAAATAAATATGACACTACAACCTGTAGAACTCACGCCCGTTGGATTAGACTTGATCTTGCGTGGCACCATCTTTGGTCTACGGTCAGCGAGGCACGATCATCTTACAGGTTATGGACACGTGAGCCAAAACAGTGTGTGCGTGCGGGTCCATTCTCATGTGGTGCCACCTGCCTTAGTCATGCATGTGGCGTTGGTGTTAAGAAATAAGGATTGAAGCCAAGCCAGATACATGCCTCCAAGGGTGGTGTATTATTATGGCGGGTTGGGGGGTAAGAGAAAAGTGAAAGGTTGAGATAAGATTAAGATCCAACTAAGGTAGGGACTCATGAGAATTAAAGTATGGCTGCAAGGGCTATGAACTTTCCCTATTTACTTATCCAGTTTTTATCTTGAAAACAGGACATGGACCCAGTTTGTTCAAAGTCTTCGCCTAGCAAGAATTTGTGTGGATGATATATATATACATATATACGGGAAGAGTGGAAAATATGTCCCCGCCATCGCTTCCAATTGTTCTTTAAATTTCATATATATTGTTGCTGAAATACATGACCACCCTAGAGGTTGTACTGGGAAAACTTAACCTTTGTTATATATCTAGCTAGCTAGCTAGGAGGCCCTTAACTGGCAGTCCCATGTTGTTGGATAAGGTGTTGAATAACCGATTATTCACTTACCTAAACACTTTCTTATAAAGGGATGTTGTATCTTTAATTAATTTTTAGTTTTAATATTTTTCATGGTTGAGAAAAATTGTGCGATTCAAATCACATGTAGGTAAAAATCATTTTAAACCCACTATTTGGTGACTGAGAAGAGATAACGCCGGGAGGAGATGATAGTTGTTAGTTTCTCTGTGTTGTTTTTTCCTCCTCCATTTTCGATCTCTCAGCAACTCTACAAACGCTATCATCAGCTTACATGTAACTTGAAGCCGTCATTAAGAACCTAAAAGAAAACAAATTAATTAAAACGCACGTAAATCCATAGTTATTACATTTGAGTTTTATTTTAGACCAGTCAACAATATATATTACTTTCGGATCGGCTTCGGTAAAGTAATTAAACTAATAAAAAAAAATTAATGGCGTTCATTTCTCATATGAACAGTTAACCGGCAGCCCCCTGTCATGTTATGCCTTCCTTAGTTAAGGTAGCAGCCCGGGAAGTTAGCCATTTTCATTTGGTTTAGCCATCAGTCCAATGTTCATTTTTGCAA
>JAGMVL010000032.1:0-133051 GCA_019202695.1 Populus x sibirica
ACTTTAGAGTCTCCGGGGTACCCTCATTGTTTAGCCCAAAGCCCATTGGCCTTGCAATAAAACAAAAGAAACAACATCATTATCTATAAAAGTGAGGTGAGTAGTGTACTCAAGGTTTTCGAACTGTTTTACAAAACATAACCTCCATTTAAGTGTCTCACTGATTTGGGTTGACAACAGGTCAGTTGGGGTTGACGGTCTTAACTGGCATGCATGTGTTCTTTTGCAGCACATGATCATATATAGATGCACACAGGTTGGGGAGCATAAATCTTGACCCTATCATACATATTAAATCCATGTCCACTCATAACTGAAGTCTTGTGTTAGGCTATTTAATTAATCAACATTTTTTAAGGAATAGTTGAAATTTAATTATCATGTTATCTTGATAGCTAAATCTTTTCTAGTAAAAGTTTAGTATGATGATAGTCAAGGTACAGATGGAACCTGGGTAAGCTAAAGGCTGTTCAAGTGAGTTTCAAAGATGCATTTCTAACATTATATAAACTAAGTGAAAGCACAGGTGCACTGCCTTCAAAATGGTTGCTGGTTCAATGATTTGGTTGAAGTTTCTTAAAACTTTAGTCCATGGATATATTGAGGGTTACTTGATATGTGCTCTATATGTTTAGGTGTTAACCATTCAATGAAACATGATTCTATGGCTGTTGCTTCCATTTGTGTAACTAAAGGACCATATAACTGATGTAAAATATGTTCAGAATATCCATGTAAAAGCCATGATATATTCTGCTTTTCAAACCAAAACTAGTATCAAGTTTGACTTAATTCTGGGCTTTAATGAAACACTATAGTATGACTAGCATCTTTCTTAGCTGTCGCAAGCAATATCTTGGTCATTTTTAAGTGACCTCACTGAAGAGTTCACGAGAAAATTATGGCAAACTGCTGGCAATCCTCCTCCCTCTTATTCTTTAAGATCTCCTTTCCTGGCAATCCTCTCAGTTTCTTGCAATATCAGATTCTTCTCTCTGAGCATTCTAAAGCTAAAATATCTAGTATTTAATCCTTTTCATGAAAACTACATAAGATAAATGAATGAGATTTGTATAGTAGTTTTCAAATTTTGGCTTGCCATTTAAATTTTTTTCATTGTAGCTTATTGTGACCTTTTCTGTTGGGTTTCTTTGCAGGCATTTGGGCTGGAATGCATACAGTCGGGTATTTTGATGGAAAAACATATGAGTGGGTTGGTATAGAGTCGCCAACCTAATATTATAGAACAGAGTATGTTTAGGAAATTTCATTTTTCTGTTGCCTTTTTCTGAGTCAGCATCAGCTATCATTGGACACTTCTACTAGCCAGTAGAATTACAATGGCAATTTCAGGTCCATCATTGGGTTGAAACCAATTATTTGTCATTAAAACTGCTTTACAATGTTTGTACATACTAGTGCCGAGGAATTTTTAAAGACCACTGAAAATATATCTCATAGTAGGCCCAAAATTCCATCCAAGGTAGAAAAGTAGGCCAATAAAGTATGATGAAAACAATTTGCACCCTTGCGCTGGAAGAGAAATCTTATCACCACATTTGACTTTATCACCTCCTTCATATATCTGAGAAAGAAATTGTTTTTCAGCCTTTTTTCTAATTTACTAGTAATACATGGCCTCAGCTACACTAAGACTCCTTTGTGTCTCTTTTTGATATTTTTACTGATTATCATTACCAATATTTTTTACGACTATAAACCAGAAGTTGATACATACTATTTGGGCTTCAAACCTTTTTTTCCTATCTAATTCGTCATCCTCACTGTTTCTCACTTGTACTCTTTGGCTTCTAAATCTTGATTTTAGTCGAAATAATTTTCATTTGATGAAAATATTGTTGCAGTGTTAACAAATATTGATGCATGATTTCTAACCATGCAACTTGACCGCCTGCTAATTAGGTCAAACCGAACATTGGAACAATTCTACACCTGCACAGTGGGACAAAGATGAATGGCATCCCCTTGCTTGGTCCATGGCGATTTATCCAAGTTCTTAGTCTCTGTATTGTCTTCCTGACTGTAGAGCTCAACACATTCTTTTTGAAATTTTGTCTATGGGTTTCCCTCCTCGGAACCCTGTAATAGTGTACAGGTTGATCTTGTGGGTGGCTAAGTGCTATACCTACAACACGTGAATACAATTCATATCTCAAGACCGGTACTCTCTCCCTCTCCTCTTTCTCTCCCAATGTTGTTCTTCTGGTTATATGGAGAGTTGTCAATGGCTGAATACCTGTATTATCCTGTTGAAATTATGTCAATTTACCAGAAAGCCTGTGAAAAAGGTTGGCGCTTTTTGTTGGCTTTCCCCCGCTATTTGCATCGTGGAACTTCTCATTTTGCATCAAGTTTGGACATAAGGTATGCTCTCTCTATTTGTATCTTGTTATTTTATGCTTCCACTTAGCTAAAATATTCAGCTTTGGTGAAGCATCCAAAATGACTCACTCTCAATTCCTGTAGAAATGACCTATTGTTTTGATTCTCTGCCAGGTCTTTATCCCAAACCAATGCCTGCATGGTTGGTCATCTTCTGGACATCTGTTGGAGTTAGCCTTGTAATATTCCTGATTATGTGGTCATGGAGAAAAGTTTGGGAAGAAAGAGACGATGATTTTGCTAGCATGGTACACTATTCTTTTTATTCCTTCATGTTCTTATGGGTATACATCTTGTAAATGCCCTATAGCTTCATGGAATTGTAAATGCTTATTCTCTTAGGTTAGTGGATCACAGTTTTTAAGAGTATTCAATTCTTTTATGATAGGTAGTTGGAAAATGGTAGTTCATGTGTTGCTAATTAATTTGCAGCAATCATCAAATTGGTAATTTTCCTTTTTAACTTATCTCTGAGAGGAGCAATTTTTAACACCGGGCTTGCCTCACATTTTTCAGCTGGAAAATGCCATGCCTGACAATCCCACTGGGGCATTTTATCAGAATGTTTAAAATATTTATATTTTTGCGTCGGCTCTATGGCATCTTATAAGCATTGAAATATGATTCAACTGAAGTATTCGCACATGTTTTTGCTGTTTACGTTTATATGATTGTTGTGTTTAGTTCGCCACAAGCAGCCTGGCAGTTATTCGATCCGGTATCTGGACGTTATCTTATCACCTGCTGTAAATCCTATGGCTCAAACTGGCAGTTATTCGATCCGGTATCTTGACGTTATCTTATTCAAGGCAGTTTTTAAAGAGTTCAAGGATTTCTTTCCTGTTGATCGACCTTTGTAAAGCCTATGAAGCAATTGTGCAAATAATTGGTGCTCGACAGAAGCCAATCTCTGAGTTTGCTCACGACAATTCTAGAGTGGGACTCCGCAAGGTTTAGCCGATTTTCGGGGGAAAACATTTGTGGACTTGAGTCAATTGATTCAATCAAGGTGAAATTGGAAATCATTTAGAAAAGCAATTTCTGTTCTTTGACAACACTACGTTCTTCTTTCTCGATCCGTGCCCATGTCACTGTGTGTATATATAGAAATAGAAAAAGTGTCTCTCTTAATCATGCAGGATTTTTTTTTTTGCAGTCAATACGCCCATGACGTATAATCTCAGTCTTCTTCGAAAACACATAAACTTATTAAACCATAAGATAGTTTTCCTACACATTTTCCTTGACGCAAGACTCCTTTCCTTCTCTCTACAATGGGTGGAAGAATATTAACTTTTTTTTTTTTGGGTGTTATTAGCATCTGTAATGATAATAATTACATCACTCATTTTACTTATGATAATAATTTCTCTTGCTTTATACAGGCAGAGAAGGAATCTTCAATTAGTCTTACCGACAGCCTAGAGGTTTTTTTTTTTGTTTTTTTTCCTGGAAGTTACCGCCATGTACATGGTTATTGCAATCGAAACAATCCTTGGTTTTTGTTGTCCTTCTTGCCACCTTCCCAGGAACTCGTTTCATACCAAGGGCACCTTTATTCGGGTCTCCACTCAGGTCCTATTTAAAAACAGGACCAGAATGCTAGAAACATTGGAAATATGGGAGCTCTCTGTTTTTTAATTTTTTTTTTTTGAATGTACGTATGCATTTCCACTTGATCATTCTTAGAGCATGCCTTGTCGTATCGAGGATGTCTCTCTTACCCAGTGACGTTCAACAACGATCAGCTTGCAAGATCCCTCAGTAAATGCTTCTTGTTAAATGGAAAATGGCATATCAGACAGCTCAACTCATTAGATTGCTTTTTCTTCCATGTGGTCTTTCCTCTTACGATCTCTTCGTTTTGAGTATCTCCTTGGGTTTGAAGGAGATGTGTGTATCTTAGAGGGACCTTATCCAAGGATCCTAGTAGTCCATTGCCTTCCATGATTTCTGAGGCCAAAGAAAACCTATTGAGCGGGCTCATGTCGTTGTTTTGTTTCAAACCCACTATTAAGGCTTCCATCCTCGTCGGGTTCGCAGAGTGATTGAACTATATTTGAACTCCCGCACTCCCTTCTGTACTCTAAGATGATGCCGGAAAGTTGATGAGACTCCAAAAACTGGTCAGGAATAGTCTGTAGAAAAAAATGAGTTAAGAGAAAGAACGAACATGTCAATAAGGTTTTCTGTATGAGCTATCAGAGAGATGGTGGTGGTTAATGTTTTACCTCCAACATCCATCTAACGTACTTCACATTGTTGACATGTTGGTTCATATCCAAATCACTCCTCTTGGGCTAAAAATTAGAAACTAGGATAGTTGTTAGTATATGTCTATGGTGCTTTAAGTTGTAGCATTTGTTTTTGAGTTGGTTTTTGAAGTTCACCTTCAAGTTTGAGTTCACATATTTTGCGTTGCTGTCCAACTTCGAGATTTTCTCTGGGACATCTTCATGGATAGCTTTTCTTGTTTCTCTATAAAACCACGGTGAAATTTCTTGCCCTGACCTCCTCTGGCATCTTTGAGAGGCGCCTTGTCTTTTCGTTCATCATCACCCAAGTGCTGCTTGAAATTGAAGTTGTCAGTACGGTAATACGATCAAGTTACAGGGATGATATAGAGAAATTAATATTGAGTTATGAAATCAACCTGTTGCACGTGCAAAGAACATGGCCTGTTGCTTGGCTTCGTATGAGCCAGTCTCGCCGCATTCCATTCTTCCCTGATGCTCCAACCCATGTGTCGATTTCCACTATCTCTCCCCTGCAAGACACGTTCATCTACTCATTAATCAGGACTAGTTGCTTTGCTACATGATGGTAATTTCTCAGTTAGATAGAGATCCATTGTAAATATCCCATATAGTGAAAAATTAAGGCTGTTTAAGTGGTGCAAAAACCTGTAGCGTACTTCAAAAAGGAACAGAAATGGCAACACGAAGTTTTTTCATCCATGGTAACTTGTTTGATTTTACCTGTCATATGTGGGATTTAAAAATTTATAAATCCCACTCTGTAAACTTCTAAACCCTAAATCGTGGGAGTAGCTAAAACATATGTGCCTAGACCTGTTTCCAGACTATACGCGATTCAGGGGAATGAGCGCTTTTAACAAGGGAAAAGAAAAAAAGGCACAGCAATGTCACTACTCGATGGTACAGGATGAATGCCATTTGATTATGAGAGAAATCATATCTACATCTTTTCTACTTGTTATGTGCTATAACCCCATAGGCCTGAGTCTTTTTATACGAACTGCTGATTTGATGATCACAAAAAACCATGAAAACACTGGTTAACCATTGGGGAAATTTAGCTTCAGAGACTTTTCATTTACTGCTAACCTATTAAGCTTCTCAAAACAAGTATTCCTAATGTTCATTGTGTGGTTAATGATGAGAAGGGACCCTACCAGATTGGGTATTGATCCACCAGGACTTGCATTCTTGAGACGACCCATATGAGATTGTTCTTCATCATTCCATGTGTGGCACCAAACCCATTCTTGAGAAGTCCCGACATCCATGCATGATTCAATGCTGGGTTTCCCACATAGTTGGGAATAATACTAAGAATACAGTTGAAACTACAGAAGAATTCCCATCAGCGTGGCTCAAAGGCATCGCTCATTTTATGCATGGGATGGATAAATGTGTGAAGAGTTGAGCTTTTAATTACCTGAAGAAGATTAAGGATGCTCTCGAGCGTAGCAGTTTTATCAGCACCGACTTCATAGGACCTAATAACAACAGTCTGTCTGTACCCAACACCACCTTCGACGATGAGGCCTTGGCGATGATAATCAACAAACTGCTTCTTTGTTGGTATGTTTTGACGTATCTGCTCTTTGGAGATATGGCCATTTTCGACCGAAGCAACCGAGGTTTTTGCCACCCCCGGCAGTTTGGCTAAGTGTATCAACCTTAACGGACCTGGTAGGAGTCCCAGTAATTTTGATTTTGGTAAGGTTTTGCTTTTTAGGATCTTGTTTGTTACCGGTGGTAGAGCATCTGATGGGCAAGGGGATCGTATACGAGAATGTAGCCATTTGTTTTTACTCTTATGTAAATGTTGAAATTTTGGAACGAAATGGGTAGTGAAATGCATTTATAGAATCAATGTAGCGGAGTTGTCAAGGGAAATTCTCGAACTTATTAGGGTGACTTACGCAGCCTTGTTATAGCAATAGTGAACATATCAAAGAGGGCATTGTCTCTGCTGAAAGAAATTTTTAGCTGGGGGTATTTTTAGTAGTGATCGACCTGTGAAGCAGACCAAAAGGCTAATTTGGCGTTGGCTATTATTATATTATCATGCCTGAGCAATAAAACACTTATGAGTTAATTTCTTTAACGTTTGGGAGTTATACTGTCCCTAGAAATTGGGCCTCATGGCTTGTTAACTTTCGAGCAGGACAAAGGATTTGGTAGGAATGGACATACAAATTCTTTCTCTTTGTCTCTGAATATATAGAAGACAACTGATTAGAACCTTTGACTGTGATGTAGAAGAGAAGTCTCCTTTTCTTCTCAGAATTTCTCGTTACCAAAGATTCTTTATCTCAACAATTATCACTCGCTTAGTATTCCATGAGCCTGCAAGCTAGCAAGTAGAAGTATTAGCATTCAACCTCGGGTTTGGAGGGAATTAGAAATCAAAGGATATTCTCTATCTAGTCTTTTTTCCTTGTCTGGCGAAAGAAGTGTGGCAAACATCATTTACTAACTTTTTTTCAGGAAACCAAACCATTTTTTTGCCTCGTGAGAATAATTATGAGGTGAGATTGGGGGGTTTGATTTGATATTTATTGAAACTCGATCTGTTCCTTGTTGGAGCAGCCAAGTTTTTGCAGCGTACCGGGTTTCATTGCACTGCAAAGACTGTTTCTTTCGGAATGTTTTTGTTGCTTAACATTCCTGGGTATAAAAACTAATCGATAGCCATGTCTCTTCTCTGACAAGGAGGCTGCAAGTTACCGAGACTAAAGCAAAGAAATCAACGGGAAAAAAATAAACAGGAATTATTGGAGAGCACGAATACTAGAAGATTCTAAAATTGAAAGAAACCCTGAATCGATTATAAGTGGCAAAGAATAGAATCATGAAATCGCCCTCGAGAGAGGATGCTGGGTTGTTTTTTCAGGATCCACAACAGTGCTGTTTTTTCTTTGCGTGATCAATTCAAACCATTTACATCGACTCTAAAAATTATTTTATAGTCAATTAAAACCAATAAATAAATTATTAATATAGTCAAAATATTTATTATTCAATTAATTAACTAAATAAAACAAATACACAATTGTTCCGTTAATCTTTCATCTTCAACTTCAATCATGAATCTCGCAATCAAATCAATATATCAACATCATAAAAAAAGAGATTTCCACGGCCTAATATTCTAAAAAAAAAAAAAAAGTTACAACAGGTTTAATTATCTTGGATTCACATACATAATTGCATGAGCAAATTAGTAATTATAATCATAGCTAAAATTTTTTTTAAAAAAACTAGGGTTTTATTTCTTTTCTAAACAGATCTTTTGTCGCATATTTTTAAAAGCACGATGGATCCGTTTTCCATGCTCCAGCATTTTCTTGAACAGTGCCTCTATGGCTATGATAATGAATCTCCTCAGCTGCATCATTGGACACTGGCTGAGCAGCAGGAAGTGTCGGGGGAATTTATGATTTTTTATATTTTCTCTTCCTGAAAAACTTTCACATGACAAAAATAAAGTAATCTTCGAAGTTGTGTTTTTTTTTTTTAATAAAAGACAAAAGGATAGAGCAATATTTATTCGTCCACTACAAAATCGTTATAAATTAGAAGTCTTGTTGTGATGGGAAGTATACTTAATATACTGAGTAATATAGGAAATTAGAACCAAAAACTTGGTTTAATTAACAATATTGTACATATTGTATGATCTTTGTTGGAGTAATTTTGTTTAGCATTGAATACATTTGGGGTAAAATTGATACAATAAAAGATTTGGTACTTAAATCAATAATGAAGTCATTCGTTTGGGGCAAATTTGAGGTTTCCCCAACATCTCTAGGAACTGTCCGAGTTGGAGCAAACTGACATCGTTTTCTTGTGCAATAAATAAACACAAAATACCAAACCCTTTCCTGGGCTTTTTTCTCCCTCCCAATCAGATAACTCAACGGTTTCTTAGGCCTAACCACTGTTGGTATCTGGCCACAAAGTGTTCTTGGAAAGTGTTAGGAAATTAAGCCTTAACTTAAGGGAAATAGTGAATTAAAAAATAATTAAAATAATTCAAAATTAAATTTAAATGTAGGAGGAGAAATATTTTTCCGAGATTTCTTAGTGTAATGGAAAATAAGTTGGAGAAACAACTTTGCTCTGTTTTGGTTTTGTTAAATTATTTTCAGGAAGAATGAAAAATTAATAAATAATAAAAAAAAATAAAAATATAAATAAATAAAAAAAAATAATAAATTATAATAAAATAAATAATATAAATATAAATAATAAAAATTAAAAAAAAATAAAATAAAAATAAAATAATAATAATAATTTAAATTAAAATAAAATAATTAAAAATAGATTATATAAAAAATTTATAAAAAAATATAAAAAAAAATATATTTAAAAATAAGAAAATTAATATAAAAAATTAAAATGTTTAAGGTGGAAAACTATTGAAAAATAATTTTATTGTTCTCAAAAAAATAGGAAAAAAAAAAATTAAATAAAAAAAAAAAATTAATAAAATAAATATATAATATAATTAATAAAAAAAAATAAAAAAAAAAAAAAATTTAAAATAAATTAATAATATAAAAAATAAAAAAATAAAAAAATAAAAATATATAAAAATTAAATTAATAAAATAAATAAAAATTTTTAAAGTTATATAGAAATCATAATTTTGAGGAAATTAAAATAAATAAAAAAAAAAAAAAAAAAAAAAAAAAAAAAAAAAAAAAAAAAAAAAAAAAAAAATAATCGACAAATAATGACATTTCTAATTTTTTCACAACTTAGAAAAGTGTTTTCCGGTAAATTCAAAACCAACCAAATTTTCCTTTACGGAAAGTTTTTCCTTACTAACTTTCTAATGCAACAAACACATAAAATTTGAATGGTTTCCGGAACCACACTTTCAGGAGATTGGAATTTTAGGAAAAAAATTCCTCACCCCACCCCCCATATTTTCTTTTTGTTTTGGAAATTTTTTTAATTTATTGATTTTCTGTTGTTTAAAAAAAAACAAAATTGGTTAGTAATTTGTTTCCACCTAACAAATTTTAACTAAAATTATTTTTAAAATATTTTATAAAACACTTTCTAAACCAAACCAAATTTTTCTTTGTGGGAGGAAAGTGTTTTCCAGGTTTTTATTGACTTACTTTTCTTTGAGCAAACCAACTTTTTTTTGGAAAGTTTGGAAAGTTGGTTTTCAAGTGGACTTCAGGAAAACAAACATACATAGAATAAAACAGCCTAAATCTCTACCAGTCAGTCCAAAGCGGTGGCCTGTGCGGGTGATTTTTATTTTCTGAACAAGGATATTTTGTATCAATATGGGTTTTCAAAGTTGACAGTTTTTTTAGTAGCTTGAACAAGAAGGATACGGTGTCAGACAAAGAGGACATATGTGTGAATGTGCGTGCAAAATCAAGATGAAAATCTTGGTCCGTGAAAGGTTCATTCAGGAGGCATACATAGCAAGGCAGACACTGTGCTTTGGAGTATTAGGTTTTTGTGAGAGAAAGACACCGTTGTCAACTCAAGTATTAACAGTTGGAAGTTAATTAGGTTTTAAGCCTTGTGGATGCAGCTAAAATACGGCATTGTGCTTGATGGTGAGATATTGGATTCTTGTACCTGCCTCTATACGTTGTTATCACTATTACCATCAGTTTCCTTGGTTTACACAATTTATTTGGAAATTCTGGATGTCTTTCCTTGTCCAACGGTTCACACCACAGAAGAAAACGTTGGTATCGCTTGGAAATTTCAGGTAGTTTTGAGTTTTCTGAACTGTTCAGACATCAAATTGATCTAGGAAAAATATAATTTAGTTGGAAAAAGTAACGTGCTGTGGTAGAAAACAGATGCAAGGGGGAAGGAGAATACTTGGGCAAGCAAATCATTCTCCACTACTCGTCTATCATTCTCGCTTTCCACTATAGTATAGCATGGATACTATAATCTCATTTTGGTAAAAAATGTCCCTGAATTTTCTTGATGATATGCTCAAGGGGAAGGTGCTACCTGCAATGGTACTCTTTCCTCCTTTCAAAATGCTTGAGAACAGATGAAATACTAGAATAAGCAAACGCATCGTTCCGCAACTGCATGGGTCTGCGATAACATTTCCTACACGCACCCAAGAGAGAGAGAGAGAGAGAGACAGAGAGAGTTTTTTTCTTCGTTTCCATCAGATATGAGACGAATAGAAGGATGAGAACAATAGCAAAATTCATTTACCAATTCTCTCCAGATTCTTCTTGCTTTGTTTGCATCAGCTGCGAGATCAAAGTAGAAGGATAAGAATAGGGAGGGAAAAAAAGAGATACAAATTCTCCTGGTACATCTTAACCTAGAATGATCACATCAAAAGGTAAAAAAGATTGAATAGTTAAACAAAACAAAATCATGCCTGATTTTGGTATGAAAAAAGGAAAAAAAAAATCTTGAGCAAGAAGATCATACCACTCTTGGATCTCTGGACGCATGTATATTTGCAGCATTATGTACCAGCATCAATATCATTCCCATTTAAGCTTTGCATCATAGTCGTACTGTCACGTAGCACTAGATTAACAATATACCATTCATTCTTTTCCGCCCAGATTTCTAGCAGCAGTGAGAATCTTGTAATCAAACAGATACAGCTTGGGAAAGAAATTCGGAGCTTGATAAATTACAAATCCCAAAAAATAAATAAAAAAACTTGATCTTCAAGAAAAATCTGCGTGGCAATTAGGAATAAATACAATGAGCAAAGTATCAGAGATAAATAACAAATATCTAGGCTAACATTATCAGCGACAGAACCAGCAATGAATCTCTTACATCCGGCAAAGCTAGTGCAATTGCCTTGAAAGAATTCAACAGATGTGAATTCCATAATCCTCTGGTCAAACACATAAAGAAGCTAACTAGCCATCAACATTGTTTCTGTACAGATGCTCTGACTTCAGCGATCCATTAGTTTTAGAAGAATGTCCTGCCAGCAGAATCAAAATAATGACCTCGTCAGTTATTGCAGATTTCAACAGATAGCAAGAGGGGGGGAAGTAATAGAAATCAATGATTTAACGGCAAGAATAAAATTTTATACGAGGACATCCCGGCAAGCTCGAAATGATTTCACAAATCAATAACATGGTTGACTGGTTCTTTTACAAACAAAAAACCTGCTTTACCTAAACCGCATGCAAAATTACGATATAACAAATGCAGTTGTCAGAAACAGATACTATTCTGGAAGTAACTGAGAGGACAGGAATGATATGATTTCAGCCCCTGTTGTAGTTCAGCATATGAAATTAAAAGCCTTACTTGACGAAACTCAATTGGTTGACTATGACCTCTGTTGTTTGTGGAACAAATTATTTCACTTTGAAGGTGGTGTTGAAATGCCTACAGAAGTTAGGGTGAAATATAGTCAAAATATGATGGAAGCGAACTGGGTTGAACACTCATAACAGAGGTTTCATCGATATCTATACAGATCCATAAGCAAACATTTTGTGCGTAATAATCAGATGTCGGGAACGATTCATGCATGCTTCTGTACTCTGCCAAATATGAAAAACATGATGATAAGTGTAATAAAAATACAAGATGTGAAAGTTGACCTTTCATTACTGAACTAAAGTTATAAGAATTTTGCTCTTTAACTTCCAACCTCTTCATAAATACAAGGATGGAGAGTTCTAAAATGGAGCAATCTGCCAAAAAGTGTCAAGGTATAAAGCTCCCCATACGAAGAAAAAAAGAAGATAGTATAAGCGCTAGCATCAACAAGACATGGTTATTTCCTATGCTTTCAAGGAAACATATATTTTCAAAAACTCATTCGGCAGTATTATTCTTTTTAATAGTTCTCTTCAATTTTTTTATGGCGTAACAAATACACCTAAGAAAACCTGAATAAATTCCAAAGAATGGATCAGTTTCTCGTAGAAGGAATTGATGCCTATCACTTAAGATGCAGGAATAAATCTAGCAACCGAGGGACGACATAGGAGACAACAGATGAGTTACAAGAACATCTAGTGTTTATGCAAATATCCATTCATTATCCAGCTGACAAGGTACATCCAAGCAGGAAATAAATGCCAAAGAACAAATTGGCAGGCCTTTTATGCATTCCTGCTTTGGCTGCCTTTGGATTCTCGAAAGCGCAGATTTGAAATTCTCAAGTGACAAGAACCCTGATTTCAACTCCATATGCGAGATGGCAACAAATCTAGCATCAAAAGGTAATTTTAGGAGAGGGTAAGTATTATAACATAAATAACTATTAATTCACAACATTTGATGTTTACAGATGCAAGAAACTGGACTTGCAGAAATCTCAATAAATGATTTATGGTAGAATTGGAATTTAAATAAGTGCCTACGGTTTCTTTGAATCTCTCGTCTGCTAAAATACCCTGTTAAATTATCCAGAAGATAATGATTGAATATGAATATGCATATTTGAGATGACCATGATATTATTATCCAATTAAAGGATGAGTTAGATAAGTATACTCGAAGCTTTTCATTGAATTCTGCAGCATAGTCACTGCAAGACTTGAGTTCATTGGCAAAGATAGGACGTGCTCCAACAATCTGCATAACCAGAATGTAAGAAAACTGGTAATTCACCATGGCTCTTCTAACTCATGCGATGGGAAATTAACTCCGTACATCTTCCTTAGATGGAGGGAGAAACAGCTAACTTTCTATGAGATATTTGAGATCTTGCTCTTTTTTCCAGAAGGCTGATCAGCATCCTGTAGATACGTCTTGATTTTTACGTCATCTTAACAAGTTAAAACTACCATAATCATGTGTAGTTGATGCACTACGAATGGAATGTACACTAGCTTTCTACACGCTTTTCTGCTTTTTTACTGCCAATTGGTTTAAGTGCCATGTTTAAAGATAACTACGGGGAGAAGAGCTTCTACTTCTCCTACGGATTTACTATTTCGCATGTACAAGATCCGGAAATAAAGTATGATAAGCGTCTCTCTGGAAATGATATATACTGGCAAAGAAGAAGGAGGCAAGAAAACAATGCAAGGAATAACATTTGAACATACCAATCGGCAACTAACACCAACAAGAACAGCCTGTGATCGATGTTACTGGTTGCACTGCATCCAACAAGCTATAAAGTAACCATTGTTTTCCCTGAAAAGTGGAAAACCGAAAAAAAGAAAAACAAGGAAACTGTAAATATATCAATCCGGGAGTTCAAACCGAAGAAAACTTGCTTATCTTATATATAAAAAAGAAATCCTTACCGTATACGATCTCTAGTAAAAGCTTCCTTAAAAGAACAATCGAACTCGCCAAGTGCAAAAATATTTGTTTTATGTGCTCATCCACACTCCCTGACAGCAAGTGACAACATATGGCCGGTGTGAAAACAAAAGATTAGAACTCACCGCAACATGGCTATCATGAACTGGTTTTTATCATCATACGATGCCTACAAGAATATCTCAAGATCAGGAAACTCGAATCCTTTCATCATAAGTCAATATTCTCGACAAAAAAAATGTTACCATTTTTAGAATAACAAATGGTGTTCCATGGCGGTTTCCTGAATGATCAATAGCCATTACAAACATCTTAATACTATATTTTACATATTTTCACTGATCGATCTGCTTGCAAAATTACAACAATTCCCAATCAATGTATTATACATCAACAACCCATTAGGATAAGAACCACAGTTCAAATCTACATAACCTTTGTTGAACAAGCTGTTTAAAGAGCAATCTCATCATCTTTCCTTGACATAATTCGCGGCGTGATGAGCATCACTACAATTTTTTCTTGTTATCAATCAAATAATTATAACACGAACTGAAAATTATTAATAAAAAATAATTTTGACCTATTTATTATCCTGTGTAAGTGTAAGTATATCAACTTAAAGTATGTTAAATGGTGAAGTTTTTGAAGTCATTTTAAGTGTGTTCCACCATACAATTAAACATAATTATTTGTACTAAATATTTTCCTAAATTTATCCAAAACATGCACAATGAAATCCAAAAAAAAAATTGTAGTTATTTTAACACAAGAACAAAGAAATAATAATAAAAAAATCTGTTATTTTATGAGAATCGATTATGTTTTTCCCTAAAAAAAGAAGAAGGAAAGAGAGAGAATTACTAAGCCATTTTCATGGGCTCCAATTGTAAGTCCAATGGGCTTGGCCAGTCAACAAAGTAGGCTTCTTTCAAGATCTGGCAAGAAGGAATGGAATGAGAAAAATATCCGCGGCAGCCCGAAATTTGGACGATAACGAGAGCCAACCAATCTTTAAACGTTTCAGATTTATTTGCCTTGTGCGTATAGCTAATTGCAACACCGTGAGGGAAAAAAAAAGGGATACTCCATAGAAATTATGGGGAGCGCGAGTCTCATCCCCCATCTGCAACTCCATGGTTGCTTCTACAAACGCTTGGACTCCGTCAGAAACGAAAACCAACAATTTCCTTCACTACAGCTCAACATTAATTCCAAGAGGAGAGGAGATTGAGATTCGATGCTCCGCATACCAGGTCGACAAGTTTCAGAAGAGTCGTTTGTTTCGCTGCTGTTGACGATGACGTCTCCGAGAAGCAGCAGCAGCAGCAGCAAGATTCAACCAGTACTAGCTCACTTCTCGAGGATAGGCCTGGTAAGATCATTCATAATAACCCAATTTCGCAAATTTCCTTTTTCTCTTTCTTAATTATCGGAATTACCTTGTCCTTAATTATCGGAATTGAGGAAAATCGGATTTTCTTGTGGTTTATTTATGTTCATGCTCCTATGCTATGCAAGAAGGCTGTTTTCTGCGAAGTAGTTTTACTCTCCGCCGTCACTTGCTTATAATAATAGCGTAGAAAATGTATTTTTGATAGTAGTTTTGCAAACTAGTTTGTAATTTCGAGATTCCGGATATTTTGATGGAAGCTTCTTCTGGATTCATGGGTTCTTAATGATTCTTTGTTAGTTTATCTTATCCAGGTCTTTGTAGTAATCATGTTTGCTTGACTGTATATAAGATGTTTAATATCAATCTTGTATTGAACAATACAGATACAGATGTGGTCGATAGTTTGCCACAAAACTTTGGGCAAGATAGTGAAGGAAGTCCGATTTACAATTTTCTTTATCCCCAAAAAGAGCTACTTCCCGATGATAAAGAAATGAGCTTATTTGATCACCTTGAAGAGTTGCGAGAGAGAATATTTGTTTCAGTTTTCGCTGTTGGAGCTGCTATCGTGGGATGCTTTGCATTTTCAAAAGAACTCGTTATAGTTCTTGAAGCTCCTGTTAAATCGCAAGGTGTACGATTTCTGCAACTAGGTCCTGGTGAATTTTTCTTCACAACTTTAAAGGTTAGACCGAATGAATATCCTTTACCTTCTTAATGCATGCCACTTTGTTAGTTGCAGTTACATGATATTACCAGTCCAAACGAAAGGAAAAATAAGAATTTTTTATGTCGAATTAGATACACATAATGAACTTATGCTTCTCATTTCGCTCCTCATATTGTATTCACCCTGCATCCAAAGACGTGTTTTTTGGTTGCATATTATTCTAGCTATTTAGTTATGAAGTTGATGTGATGAATCATGACCTTAATGAACCCCCTATAATAATGATCTCTCACTGTCCATATTCTAGCTCTGCCTTTAAACTTGTTCTGCAATTTTCAGGATCAGTGATTCACTGAAAGAGTATCTGTACATCTTATGATAGCCCCACCAGCTTATTGCATAAAATAAAAGTCTTGAAACTTTGAGTTGCCTGTTAATTTCCACACGGTGCTGACTCATTAAATCTATGGAAATTGAAACCGTGCTTTATGTCACACTTGTATGTTGTCTTTTTATGATGTAGAACAAGAGAAAAGATTGGGAAGCAAAAGACCCCTGGAGTCTCAAATAACTAAAAGGAAATAATTAATTATTTCAAGATTTTCTTTCTAAAACAAAAGCAGCTAAAGTTTTTTGGTGGGTCCTAAATCACTGTCAAGTGGTCTGGCCGATTGACAAAGTAACTGTATTACCCAGGTAATCCTCAACCTGAAACTAAATAATGGTGGTCTTCATGGTGTTCTTCCATAAGATGTAACTAGTTTTATGTTCATCTCCAACCTAGTGCAAATCCAAACCCTTAAAAGTGGCTACTCTGTGAGTTTTGTTTATTAACAGATCAAGAAAGCTGAACTTGCTTGAGGAAACACAGTTACATCAACAGCAATTTAATTTTATGACGATTCATGTTTTTCAAGTGGCAGACAAGGCTTTCAACCCCCCCTCTTTAAATGATAAAATTTGTAAAGTGATAGGGGGAGAACATGAAGTGTACGTGATAAACATTAATTTAATTTTATAGAGAAATGAACAAAAGAAGAAGAATAGCAAGAGTAGAGAAAAAGAATGAAAGGAAAGCATGGACACCTATTTTGGAGAGATGAAAATGTTAATAGCTCGAAAGCTAAAAAGATGAAACTTGCTCATCTCTGATCACTTTGATATACTCTTGAAGTCTGTACCACGTGCATTTGAAGTCTTTACCATGACACATACATTTGAAGTCTGTACCATGTGCATTTGCTCCGGTTCCCTAACCACCACTAGTAGCACCTCTGCAACTCAGAAGAATGCTTAAACAGAACACAGAGAGAGCATGTGCCTCACCTATTCACTTTGAATGGTGATTCGATGATTGTAAGACTCATGCCACAAATGTAAATCTTTGGCTCACTGTCTAATGTGGTCTGTTGGCAATTTAAAGACCACGCTCAAGGGGATTTTTATCTTGAATGTTGCATCCTGCTCATTTAATCAAATACCACTCACTGTCATTGTTTCTTTCTACTTTTTATACCTTGTATTTGGCCTGATCCCCAGCATAAGCCTTTCTTCTTTCCTGACCCATTATCATATGTATAGCAGAAATTATGGGATCCCTAGGGAATAAGATATTTATGCGTGTAGATTTTCTGAATGTCATCTTACCTTGTTAAAATTCAACCTCAGCATCCTCATTCCCTTAATAACATTAAATGTTTGTTGTGCTGCAGGTTTCAGGATATTGTGGCCTTCTTTTGGGAAGCCCGATTATTCTCTATGAGATCATAGCCTTTGTTCTTCCAGGTTTAACAAAATCAGAGAGAAGGTTCCTGGGACCGATTGTTTTAGGCTCCTCGGTACTTTTCTATGCTGGAATTATTTTCTCCTATTTGATTTTAACTCCAGCAGCTTTGAATTTCTTCGTTAGTTATGCTGAAGGGGCTGTGGAATCTTTGTGGTCTATTGATCAATACTTCGAGTTTGTGCTTGTGCTTATGTTCAGCACAGGCTTGTCATTCCAGGTAAATATTTTTGATAGCTGTCTCCTTGCCTCCCCATTTTCTGTTTGGATGTGGCATGGCTTTTATTTATCATGCCACGAAGGATTGTTTTTAGCTTCCACTAATTGGGAGTGCTATATGCAACCATTGTATCCTCAAAGTTTTTAACTAGCTTCATTGTCTTTCTTCTGTGCAAAACATATCATTCTTGTCGTTCTCCTGTTCTATAAAACAGGCTAAGATGATTCCGTTACCATTTTAATTTTGTGTTTTAATTTATTTATTTCACTTTACTCTCTCGTTTTGTATGTGTGGGTGTCAGTGGGTATTTTTTTTTAATATATATATATATTTGGGGATGAAATGCCAAAACATCACAGGAAACCCAGGGTGTGATAGATCAAGCTAACCTTCTTATTCAACAGGTTCCTGTGATACAAATTCTTCTTGGACAAGTTGGCCTAGTTTCAGGCGACCAAATGCTTTCGATTTGGAGATATGTTGTAGTTGGTGCAGTTGTTGCAGCAGCTGTACTTACACCATCAACAGATCCTCTTACTCAGTTGCTTCTAGCAGGACCGCTTCTAGGTCTTTACTTGGGTGGTGCGTGGGTTGTCAAGCTTACAGGCCGATGATTGATTGTTTGATTGTCCACGCCATTCAGCATATGGGGTATGTTGCTAGTGGCCTGTGCATCAGGAGTATGACAGGTTTCTGTTGATTACCGAAGGATGATGAATGTCAAAGAGATGGGGAAGGAGAGTGAGCATCTTTCACATCGCTGGTTTGACTTGTACTATCAAAGAAGAAGAGCTTTGTCTGATATATACTGATGGTAATGTTGTATGAAACACGCTATACTGAGTAGCCCAATGATAATTGTCAAATATGCCACTTTTATCTTAAATCTGCATCATGACCAAATTGTCGATGACATGAAGAAAAAGGTTTTTGTTGATCAAGTAATGCTCACCCGATCATCCCCTAGGTATACCATGAACAGAGATCATTCCCTGGCAGAAGCTTCTGCATCTATGAAAACATGCATAAATATTACATCTCTTTGAAGTTTTATTATCTTATATTTACTTGGATTGTACCTCTCAAATACGTGGAAATATTTCAACTTTCTGGCATTAACTAGGAGGAAAGACCTTTATTCAGCAGTCAATTCAGACACTTTCTGACCAGCCTCATTTATCTGAATTTCATTAAATATGATTGTAGATTAATCATAGGTATTAGCAATCAACCAAGTTTAGAGGGTTTTCGTCAATGATAAAGAACAGTAAAATGCAAGGTAACGCCGAACGGATTTTCAGTAACCAAAAACAGAACCATGAAATCACGCTGTTATATATTGCATGTGAGAAGAGAGGATCCTGAGGTGGTTTTCAGGACCCATGACAACATTGTCTATCTGACAGACCTTATATTTTCAGCTGCCAGTGCCAGATAGCCATAAACCAAGCTATATATATATATATATATATATATATATTTCAACTTAAATCACGATTCTTGCAATCACATGCATCAACACAGCAACACAACAATTCGATATCAACATAATAAAGAAAAGAATTGCCTATATAGTCTAATATAAAAAGATAAAATAAATATAAATTATCAAGTTTTATCATCTTGGGATGCATGTACGCGATTGCTTGAGCAACAAAAGCAAAGTTAGTAACAACTGCGGTTTTCAATGCCTTTGTTGTCCATTAAGATAATTTATAATGTTCGATTTGCATATTACAAACATCGTGTTGGACAAGTCTAGTTCAGAAACAAACTCTGAGCGAGTTCCCCCATCCCTCTTAACAGCTTAGAGCGACATTCTGCATTATGAATTCTATATCACTAGTACTACAGCAACCCAGTGTAGCTTCCATTTGTTTCAATGACCTTTTCAAATCATTGCATGCCTGGAAAACAGCTTCTGAAGAGCTTGTCAAACTTTCTATCTCTGTCTGCTCTTTGTCAATAGCACTAGAAAATTTCTCCAAAGCTGCCTTCATAGCTAGAAATTCTTGCGGGGGATAAAGACAGGCCCCAAGCTCATCAATCTGCACTCCAATCTCTTGGCACAGCTTCAATAACTTCTCCAGAGTGTCCACAAAATTGCCGCTGTCTTCAGGCTTTTCTTGCTTAAGCAAACCAGTGATGGTGCGGATAAGTTCTTTTATGACTACAACTGTCTCAGACACAACCCCAATTGCTGATTGAGCAACTTTCATCTCTTCAGGTGACAGGTCATTGCCTAGGTCATCATTCAGACTATCATTGTCACCGAGTCTAGTTTCTGCATGAGAAGGATCATCATCGGAAGCTTCTTCTGTCTGATTGGAGGATACTGGCTTGAGCTCCTCCATCTCTCGAAAACATCCTTCACTGAAACTGCAACCTGTGTCATTGCTCGCCCAATCGCTGTGATATCTGAAGCAGGAGTCTTCTTAAGAGCAGTGCATGCTTCCCATACTGCACCAACTAATTGTGGGACTAAAGGTTTGAGGTCTTTATTTCGAGACCCTGCTAGTGAGTATATTATAGGGAAGGAAGAAATAAGAAGCATCAAAATCCATCTGTTTAAAAGGCATGATGAATCACCACACAATCATGTCGATGCATAAGATGACCTGAATAACCTTGTAAAACTAGTCTACACCTGGAAACAAGCATTCATGGAGGGAACTTGCATATTTCATTGTCAAGTTTACTTCCTGAGACCATATGGGACACCTGGTAATCAACTATCTCACTAGAAAAGATTAAACATATCAAAAGCTAACTCCAGATTCAAAAATGCTTCTAGAACAATTATGCAATTGCCCTCTCAAAATCCTGTTTTTGTTTCTGTTTTACTTGCTTCTTCAATTCCAGTATTATAGAAAAAATTTTGGGTCCTAAATGGCCATAGATAGTTGTTCTGCTGCATAGTGAAAATTTGGGCCACAAGAGGATTTTTTCTCAAACAATTGGCTATTCCTTAATCACAATATATCTCTACACTCGTTTTAATAGTGTACAATCAACACTGTGGTTTCCCCAACTTAAACTACATTAGAAACCTTGGGCCTCGATGAATTTAGCAAGTTGTATGTTGCAAGGGATAATGATGAGATAAAAGAGATGCACTCATCTCTAGAAAAGAACACCACTAATTGGATTACACATGCACTCCTTTGCATGATGTGTTTGTTTAGTGGATGCATTTTTGTGTGCATTTGTTTGTGAGAAAGAGAAAGAGGTGTTACCATCATCAACTTAAAACTGCATTCAACAACTCGCTTAATGGATGAATGGATAGCAGATGCAAGAGTAGGTCCTGCACCTACCATACTTCCATGAGAAAGCAGAAGCAAACCCTGGAGCGTATTGAAGTAGGTTGCCATGTTTTCCTCAACCGCTTTAGCTTCTGGTGTTTCCCCAGTCCAGAGCATTCCAGCTGCACCATAATAGAAACACCATTGCATACCCAAATCTGACCCACAATGCCACATATGAAAAAGAGAACCACAGCTAGCTCTCCCGAAGTGGGAAACAGGTCCAAAATTTCCTTTCAAGAGACACGGGACGGGTGACAAATCACAAATATGAGCAGGGGCGGAACTCCGTATATCAATGAGGGTTCCATGGCACCCCCAGTTTTTTAGGAAGTTCACAATTTATTCTTAGTATTTTGAAACTTTTTAATTGTATCCTTTAATTTGAGACTTAGTTTGTATAAAATACATATTTTTCACCCCCATAAAAATATATACTTTTCATCTTTCTTAAATTCTAGTTCCACTGCTTACTATGAGGACAGTTTTGTATAGCCATCTTTCTCATCTAAAGTTTAAAACATCAATAAGAAAACAGCCTTAATGAACAAATATGAATAACAACCAAACAATATAATGTTGTCAAAACAACAATAAGATGGCAGAAGCACTCGAACCCAACCACAACATCCAAATATAGACCAAAAATCAACTTGTCAAATGAATATAATTAATTCAAAACAGCTTACAGCCAGACACCTTAGCAGCTGCATTCTCTCGAAACAGCCAATTTTCACCTCTTCGAGCAAAAGAATTATTAATCAATTAAAAAAAATCCAAACCAATGAATAGTTGGATTTACACATCAATCTATTTTTTTAATAAAGAAATCCTAAAGGAATCAACATGTAAACTATCGCTTTAAGAGTATGTCACATGTTAGTCAGCATATCAAGTCCTCTGAATATTTTCTATATTTTTTGCTTGTGTATATATAGACACACACATGCAATCATCAATACATGCATGAAGATACAGTATTATTTGTGCTCTCGAATTGTTGCTGTTTTGTTTTTTAACCCTATGAAAGAAAACATCGAACAGTGCGAGTAATTGCTTACCAGACTCATGTTGAATTTTGTTACAGTAATCCACATATCATCTACAATCTTATTTTTAACGAAATTCAAGTAAATTAGGCTGTTCGGAAAGCTTCTGCATTGGATCCATGAAAAATGAAATAGTTTCATGTATTTCATAGGATCGATGTATTGGAACACGAGTTGTTTAGACCGCTAACATTGCTGCTACCGTAGAGGTGGACAAGTATATCTTATCTGCAGTTTGATTCAGGCATGCAGGTGCTGCTACAATTTTTTTAATGATTTTGAGATTTGATAGAGGCGATTTTGATGGCAGAAGGAGTATTCATAACAATTGAGAGTGCTACTATATTTCTGGTTTGGGAGAAACGAACTCTTTTCCTGTTAAGAGTTTCGGATGCACAACTTTCCATACTATTGCCTGGCTGCAAGTGTACAAGGGATGCAAAACTGTTAGGGATTTGCCTTTTATCTTAAATATAATTTTTATAAAATATAAAATGTGATGTTAGAGATCGAGAGAACATGGGAAATAATAACTTTAGCTAATTATTTACAGGCGAAGACCATGTCAAAACTCCATCATAGTCAAAAGAGAGGATAGTGTGCCACAAGACTAGAAGCACAGACTGCCTTGATATACATGTATACACTTTCATAGGCTTGTGGCAATAAAGGGGAAGGATGGAGTCGGATGTAAACAAAATAGGCAAATAAAGTTTCCTTCTCAAAACAGTACAAGTCACGGCAGTAATTCCTAACCTAGGAATCTACTAAAGACGATGCTAATGTTAGGTCAAGCCTATAATAATCTCTTGCACTGTCAAACTCAACAAAATTCTAAAGAATATTGGGAAGAAGGAAACATATTCATAAAAACGCCATCCTTCCTTAACTACATGATGCTAGCCATGTCGTCCACATTTTGATCATGCAACTGTTTCCCGCCACCAAGATTCATTAGCTCAAGCACCATGACACCAAAACATTGCTCATTATCGTCCCTCTTAAGACTGCAACTTTCCATATTAACTTGTTTGTCGCCCCTGTCGATTCAGTGCTCTAATACGCTTTCTACTGAATATCTTTCCTCAAATATTCTTTCCCTTGCGTCACTTGCCTGCAAAAATATGAAAACCCACAGATTAAAACATCTCCATAGAAAAGGCACAATAAGATCAACTTAATACACACACACACACTAATCGATGAAGCTTCAAGGGATTAAGTCTGGATAACAAACCTGTTTTTCCCAATTCGTACAGCTTGTTATGAGGGAGAGAAGAACTGTTTGCAAAATGGCACCAACTTGTATGCCTATCCAAAGGCCCCTTGCTTTCAACTGCAACCAAAGGCCCAGTATGGCAGCCACTGGAACCCCACAAAGGTAAAATGCAGCAAGATTGACATAAGCCCCTATATGCTGCCACCCACATCCCCTTGCAACACCTGATACGACATAACAAAGAAGACTAGGTCTAATTGTTCAAAGATTTATCTCCAGAGAAAATTTGCATGTTGACTGAAAAAAATGAAGTTTAACCTGAAAGAACCACTTGTAAGCCATCTAATATAACAGACAAACAAACCAGAGGGGTCATGTTGGAAACATAGTCCACAACTTCCTTCTCGTTGCTAAAACTGTAACCAAAAATGTCTCGGGTGCCGAAGAGGGTTCCGCTTACTATAATTACTTCAATGATTGCTAGAATCATAACAGTGTAGACGGCTATGCGAGCAGCTTGTGGGCGCCCAGCTCCTAATTCATTTGAGACTCTAGTGCTACAAAAGATATCCAAAAAAAGATCTAAGAATAATCGATCGTATCATTGATTGTGCAGAGATAAAGTAAGCACATGGGTGCCATCCAATTTGGCTGGTAAAGTTTTGCCTTCGTGTTAAGAAAAGAGGAAACAAATCCCGCACCATATGTGGAAAAGAAGGAATTGAAGCGGTGGGAGGGTTAGCCCTCTGTTCAGTTCAATTGAAACGGCCAAAAAAAATCAAAAAAGGCAGAGAGAGACAAAAGCAAGCATTTGCATTTATAGAATTTATGCATGTATACTGGAGCAAACCTTACTGCAGCACCTATTCCATACGGTATTGAGTAGAGTGTTGAGGTTGTAGTGAGACTGTTTACAACATTGGACAGTGAATTATATCAGGTAATATTGCCATTTAGACATTAAAGTGAAGTCTCCAAAATACAAGCAGAGTCGGAGAGCATACCACACAGATAGGACTGAAGTCTCGAGTTGTGGATTTGATAAGAGCCCTGATAGCAAGACTACAATCTCATATGCCCACCATTGCAGGCTACAATTATCAACAAGTAAAAACTCATAAAAGGTTACATGCCTTCTGATAGAATGTATGAAACTCTGTATGCTATCAAAGGAAAAGAGGAAAGAACAGGGATAATTTACCAAATCATTACGGCAGATGGGATAGCAAAACGGAAGAATTCTCCAATTCCATGGAACATCTCCATAGAAACTGGGACACGGGTTTTTGCACAGGCAGAAGAATATCTCATGTACAATAAAAGAAAAATAACATTTAACCAATTTGAAATGCTGATAGCTAATGCTCCTCCAACATTTTCTAGTCCAGACTTGAATACTAAGAACCAGCATAGGGGTATATGTAAAAGAAGAGTGACAACAGAGCTCGCAAGCATTGGAATGGTTAAACTTTGAATTTGAAGGTATCGAGAAAGTGGCTGAAATATTGCATAAGCAAAAAGGGTAGGAACAGTCCATAATGTAAATCTTCCAGCTTCATGTGCAATTATGGGATCTTGGCCAATTAAAATGAGCACCTTTTCCACGTTGATCCAAACAAGAGACACAAGGGAAGCAACTAAAACTAGGGAGAACATAGCACCATAAGTTTGATGTCCCACTTTTTGATATTGTTGAGCTCCATAAGCTTGCCCACATAAAGTTTCCAGTGCACTTGCCAATCCGTTCTGTTAAAAAATTGCATAATTGGTCACTGTCAAATTCTAATTACTCCAATTCTATCCAATTATGCGTGTTGTAAATTTTAAAATTTTCTTCAATCCCCTGTTTTTTCTGTTCTAACTGGTCACTGTAATGTTACTGGCAGTTTTAGAAAGAGGAAAAGAAAAAAGATGTATAGAAAAGGTAAAAACAGCAAAAGCAACTTACAAGAAGACTCATGCCGGTTACATTACAGAAGGAGATGGATATTGCAGCGCTTGAAAGAGCTAGCTCTCCCAAATGACCCACCATCATATTTGATATAACCAGTAACAAGTAAAGGGAAGTAATGGTAACCACCATGGGTCCTGCTATATAAGCAAGCTTTTTCGCTTCCTGAGTGAACACATCCCGTGTTAGGACTAATCTTTCCCTTCCTTCTAATTCTGATCTCTTTTTCGGTAGCAGTAAACTCTCTTCCATGCTCATCGCTGTGTCTTTCGTGGGCTCCTCGATCTCCACTGTTTCTGTATAGATGTTGAGAGATGTGAATAGCAAGCCAAAGAAATTAATGCGCAGATTGGCCAAATTATCAGAGCATCTCTTGGAGTTTCCACATGTTCTTTTTTTTTTATCTGAAATCAGCACATGTTTTTTATTTTATTTTATTACGCTTGGAGTAAAAAAAAAAACTGCCATGCAAAGTAATTGGCTATGCAGTGAAAAAAAAAATCCCCTCTGGTATTGAGAATATTGACCAAAGTGTCGGTTGTCAATGGGACAAGTGTCGGATTTTATAATATTTATATTCTATTTATTATATAAGGGTAAAAAATTAAAAATTATTTATTAAATTTCAGGCATTTATTATCTAATTATTATTTATTATTTAATAAAAAATAAAAATAGTTAATATATATATATATATTTGAAGAATATATATATTAAATGATAAGATTATAAATATTATATATATAATGTATTGCATTAAAAAAATTAAATATTTTATAAATATATCTATATAATATAAATATATATTTTAAGTTAGGTTCAAGTAGTTTTTGAGTTTCTATTATCCATCAATTAAAATAAATATTCAAAAAATACTTATTTATTTTGGTAATGTCAAATCAATATTTATCATGTTCAATTAAATTATTATCCTAGTCAAAATGATGTTTATTGAGAAGCGTTGACTATTATTATTTTTTTACTGTAAATTAAATTATTTTTTATATTTTTAAATTATTTTAATATAATAATATCAAAAATAAATTAAAAAATATTATTTTATTATATTTCTAAATAAAAAAAATACTAAAAAAAAAATTCTTTACCACTCCCTTACCCCTATCCCAAAAGCATAATGATATTCGCACTTCCCAAAATTATAATAACCACACACCCCCGCTGATTTATCTTTTTATATAAATCGACAACTATGCCCCTTACGAGATCCTCTTGCTGCTTTTCTCCTCTTCCTGAACCCAAGCCCCAACTTCCCAAGCCAAATTCCACGACTTTCACTGGAATTAATCAAAACCTCACCTCAGCAACATATCTTCTTCCTCTCTGCATCCGTCTACCCCATTTTCTCTAACAAAATTCTCCCTCTTTGCTTTACTTTGCTCACATTAACCTTGGTAACCCACGAAAAATCTCTTCTCACTTCTCACTGACTCTCGAAGCAAGTGAAAAAACGTAAAAAATGCCACGTATATCTTTAACTTCTTACCTGGATCTCCCCTGTCTCTCCCATCCATCTCTGACTAATTCCCACCAAAACAAGGTTGCAGCCGCCGTGTTGAAATTGAGAGTTTGCTGTTGTTTTTCAAAACATGATTCGTAGTTTGTCTGTTTGATGTGCGTGTGAGTCTCCATCTTTGGTAGTTCAACACTCATAATGCAATTGCAGATGCTTTCTAAAGAGTTTTTCTGTCGAACATTTTTTTTAATGGAAAAACATTAAATAATCGAAAAACAGTTAAAAAAAAAAACACTACTAAGTCTAAAATGATAGACAAATTGCAGCACTCGTAAGTATTTGAATTGGACATGGATCATTGTCAAAACTGGGACAAGCAACAGTCATGCCTCTGAAGCTCAACACTTTTAAATTAACTTTTATTGTGACAGCATCTTAATTCATTGTCTGTCATTATCGACGAGGATGACCACTGCAATTAAATAAATGCCAATAAATCACAGAATCCCACAATAGATTATTGCACAGCCCGCAGAATCTGTGTGGGGTGTTAAAGATTCTTTTATCCTGGGAGTATTTTATTTTTGCAGGTCTATCCAATGTGTATGCTTTTCTTTTGAAAAGAAGAACATTAAACTCTACTCGCATCCGGAAAATAAAATAAAATTGTTATCATAAAGGGGCTGGGGGTAGGTTAGGGTGGGGTTAAGGAAGGATATGAATCAATTATCACTGCATTGTAGAAAAAAATATATTATAAATCTATTTTCTTAACACCAAAACAGAGTTGGTTTTTTCAATTAAATATTTGAGATTTTCAATTTAAAGCAGAAAGTAATATTTTGTTGAGTAAGCACTTGCAAGATATTCAATTTACTTTGTATAAATAGACCAATCATGCATGGAATAAAGAATGTTAAAAGTCACCGGATAAAAGGGTTCAAGGCTGCTGAGGTGAAAAGGAAATTAAAAGAAAGAAGAGTAAACAGGTGTATTTATTTAAATTAAAAAAAAAAAAAAAAAAACGCCAGTGGTGAATTGAATTCTTCACTCACCTCAGTCACGCGATGTTGAAGAGACGTTTATGGGAATATTGAGTTTTAACTTGTTTTTTTTATTAAAATTTAATATTTTTTTAAAAAATTATTATTATTTTTAAATTGTTTTGATATGTTAATTTGAAAAATAAATTTTAAAAAATAAAAAAATATCATTTTAATATATTTTTAAATAAAAATTACTATAAGTTAATAAAAAAATTTGAAATTGAAGCAGGTGTCATGAAAACTTGAGGATTGGGGGAGAACTATCTAGTAAATCAAAATGATTGATTTTTAAAACGAGAAGAAACTCGTTCAACTTGAAGTTTTAAGCTACATTCTTGTTTTTTTTTTATTTTTTATATAAATTCTATATTCATATTGAATGTTTGTCGACACTAAAGATATTATCTTTGTTATTGGATGTTATCCTTTTGTCCATGAGAAGAACTAATTATTCAAAAAACCAATCCCTAGTGATATTATTGTGCTCTAAAATACATATTATTATTTATTATAATAATATAATTATTATTTTCCTCTTAATCATTTTATTTTTAGCCTTTATTTCGAGGGTAAGATAGTCTTCTTACCATGATATAAATATCTTTTAAGATTTATACAGGTTATTTTGATAATTATAAACACAACCCTTAAATAAAATAATGTAATGCTTTTTTGTATAAGGATATTTTTATATTTTATAGAACAGTTGAATTACTACCTTATTTATTTTTTTTAGTTTTAGTTTTTGGAATTTGATTGTAATTTCATGGTTGTTTGTTTGTTAATATTATTTAGATAAAAGGGCATTTTTAGTTTTTGCATAAAAAATAAAAAAGTTGCTAAAACGTTACCACACAGTAGATTTTTTCCAAAGTTGATGTATAAAAATTTCCAAAAACAAATGTATTTGTATGCATAGTACTATGTATTTGTATAAATCATCTTTTTCTATTTTTTTTTATTAAACTTTTAAGCAAAATGGATGAGTAGAAGGGTTTGCATTATTTATTCATTTTTTATCTAGACATGAGGAAATACCAGAATTATTTATAAAAGATCTTTTAATTTCTCATATTGACCTGAGTAAACTTATATAATTTAAGATCTGATTTTTTAACTGGATTAATTTTTAAATCAGGTTTAATAACTATAATCAAAAGGCGAGTACCATATATTTGTATAAATAATCCTTTTCTATTTATTTTTTTTATTAAACTTTTAAGCAAAATGGATTAGTGGAAGGGCTTTGCATTATTTATTTATTTTTATATCTAGACATGAGAGAATATTAGAATGATTTGTAATAGAATTTTTTTTCTAATTTTTTAGATTCATCTAAGTCAACTCATATAACTTAAGATCTGGTCTCTTAGATCAACTTTTAAATCAAATTTAATGACTATAATTAGGAGGCGAGTAGCACCAAATCATATCCAAATTAAAACTTAAAAAAGAAATTAGGCAAAGATTAAAGCAATCTCGTCCCACGCAATTGCACAAAATACTACCTTGAAGATTTGCCTCGAGTCTTAAAGCTGATTTGCTCGATGTACAAAGTATTTTACGGTGAAAACGTAGAGGATTAAAATACGATATATGTATATGTACACACACACACTACCCAAAGAACAAATGAGTAACCTCAGAGTTTCTCCTCCTCGGAACGCCGATAGGATTTTGACACGGGATCTGTAAACAAAGCACATGTCCATAAGATGTTTTACGGGCGGCTTAATTAAACAAAAAATAAATAAATATATTTGTATTAGGATGCTTACTGAGCCATTAGTTACAGTGGAAAACAATCCTGATCTCTTTCCTTTTTCTTTTTCTTTTTTTCCTTCTCTATTTCATTGTATGTGTGAACTGAAAATTTAATTTCAGGTCATAACAATAAATAAATGACTTCAGCAACTAAACTAGCTATAATGGCTACACCTGTTTTTTTTTAAAACATCTTTAATTATTTTGTTCCTCAGGGAAGTCCAAAATATTACAAAAACATTCATACACAATACGTATTGGAGAGTTTGGAGTGAGAAAGGGATTTTAATGGTAAAAGGTACATCCTCTCCATTTCTCCATGTTAACTTTCTGTTATTAAATACATGGAAAAGCCTGAAATATTCATTACATTTTAGGTAACTAGCAAAGAAAGGGAACCGGAAGAATATGGGAAAACGACTGCTAACCTTACCAGCTTAATCAGACTTTCCCTTCTACAATCTCTCATACATGGCAAAAATAGATCACTGGTCACATCTCTCGAATCATATTAATCCATTGTCATGACCTTCAAAAATCCTCTCCCTTGCCATTCTTGCCTGCAATACAAAACCACCGAGAACAAATGCATTACCAGCAGAGCATGATATAAAGAAGCAGAAGACAGAGTAGATGCAATCGTCATAAGAAAGAATATAAATAAATAAGAACAGAGATTTATGCACCGTGTCAAAAACAATGCCATTTCACACTAGGGATTTTTTTGTCTGTGATTAATCAACAACAATGGGGAGATTCAAAGCAAGATTAATCCATGCAAGTGTACAAGATTGAATAACACACCTGTTTTTCCCAATTTGTGCAGCTCGTGACAATAGAGAGTAAAATTGTTTGAGTGAAGGCACCGGTTTGAATTCCAATCCAAAGGCCCATGCCTCCTAAATTTAACCAGAAAGCCAACAAGGCAGCAACTGGAATCCCACAAAGATAGAAGGCTCCGAGATTTATATAAGCCCCTATATGCTGCCATCCACACCCTCTTGCAACCCCTGAAGTAAGGGACATTCGAATCTATAAAACAGTGCAAAAATTTATCCATGGCACAGAAATACTTTGTTGATAGAGAGGTCTAACCTGAAAGTACTCCTTGTAAGCTGTCCATTATAACCGACAGGCAAACCAGAGGGGCCATCGTTGTGACATAATCAATTACTTCCTTTTCATTGCTGAAAAGATAGCCAAAAACACGCCTGCTGGCAAAAAGGGCTGAAGTTACTATAATTGTCTCTGAAACTGCAAGAAACATCGCAGCATAGACAGCTAAACGCGCTGCTCGTGGGTTCCCAGCTCCTAGTTCATTTGCGACTCTAGTGCTGTACGAAGAGAAATAGGAGATATCAGCATGATACATCAGTATTATAAAAATAATATATCTTGTACATATAAAGCTCTCAGTAGCAAGACCTTGCTGCGGCACCAAGTCCAAATGGTATTCCATAAAGTGTTGAAATAGTCATGAGACTGCAGAAAAGTAGACAATAAATCAACATAAATTCAGTCCATTTGAGAAATAAATTTTCCAATTATGTTTCAGATTTTCTGCAAGTGATCCAAACCAGATTGGGGTCAAGAAGATTATAGAGAAGGAGAACATACCACACGGATAGGACTGAAGTTTCAAGCTGTGGATTTGGTAAGAACCCTGAGAGCAAGATAAGCAGCTCAAATGACCACCACTCAAGGCTGCAAGCATCAATATAATCTCATACATCGAAGACTGTAATGTCTTAAAATTAAAACAACAAACAACCTAGTCTACAACTAAATTACCAGATCATTACTGCAGATGGGATGGCGAAGCGGAAAAACTCTCCGACCCCGTAGAACAACTCCTTATAAATTGGAACACGAGTTTTTGCACAGGCGGAAGAGTACTTTATGTATAATCCAAGAAAGATTACATTCAACCAATATGAAATACCCATTGCTACCGCAGATCCCACATTTTTTAGCCCAGACTTGTATACCAAGGCCCAGCAGAGAGGTATATGGAAACAAAGAGTGGCACAAGAGCTAACCAGCATGGGCATGATAAAACTTTGTGTCTGAAAATATCTAACAAGTGGCTGAAGAGTTGCATAAGCAAAGAGTGCAGGAACAAGCCACACTATAAATTTTCCGGCTTCATGCGAAATTGCTGGATCTTGACCAGTGAAATGGAGTATCTTTCCCATGTAGATCCATATGACAGATAGAGGGATACAGACTAAGTTTAGGCAGAAAATTGCTGTATAAGTTTGAGTTCCAAGTTTTTTATATTGCTTAGCTCCATAAGCCTGCCCGCATAGAGTTTCCAATGCACTTGCCATCCCCATCTGTGTAGTAACATGTACAAATTACATGTTATGGTCAATTAGAAGCACGATTCAGCTTTAAAAAACAACAAAGACTCTTAGTTAGGTCTTCTTTCTTTTTTCCGCAAATTATCCATCCCTTTTGTTTTCATCTTCCACGCATGTTTCTACGGATTTAAAACAATGATAGCTACCTTGTTGATTCTTAACAGTAATTCTCTTAACAGTAATTAGTAAACATCACTCTTTACTTTCATATATACTTCCTGTATGAGACAGTGTTCACCATAATTTAGAACATTTGCGGGAATATTAATAATTAGGCAATGGTAAGGTGGAAAGGCCACTTCCACTATTTCAAGCTGCTGGGTCGTTGTTCCACCTTAAATTGATGCAACGAAATTCTTTACCTTGCAAACCATATATATAGGCCCACTCTAGATGAAATTAATGAAGGCAAAACCAAATTGGGTTGCTTCTCTTTCTGATTCTCTCTCTTATAATTTTATTTATTCTGGGGCCTGCTTGATCATGATCGTAAAGTTGCAAAGACAAACTTCCAGCTAAAGGACAAATTTTTTTTTTTTAATTGAAATCAAATGCTATATTAAACATATGTCTTCATCAAGGCATTTGACTAGTAAGTTGGTCTGCTAGAACTCTTGCTTTTATCTTCATAAGATAGAAACAAATAGAAAACCGCAACTTGATTCTGACTTGATCACTTACGATGTAGACTAGCTACGACCTTTTTCTAATTGCTTCCTTACATTATTTCATAAATTCGCCGTTATGAGTTGGTTGGGGGGGGGGTGTCATAGCCATTGAAAGCAACCGTTTGTAATCATGATCATGCCACTGAATTAAAAAGAAAACCAGCAACAATTCAATAAGCAAAAGAAAATTTAGAACCCTACTGCAAAGATCATTTGGGTGATAAGTTCCTATTTTGTCAGATGTAGAACATGAAAATTACAAATAAAAGCGCATTGTCAGCTGAGATGTGATTTGTTACAGTTAACTATATATTACCCCCATTGCGAAAGTTCGTACTTGTCAGCATGGTTGGATTTTCCTCTTCTTTTGAAAAAAAAAAATGGGAGAACTAATTAATCTTTTCTTTTTTCTTTTTCTTTTTTGACGTTATGGGGACTAACTAAATAAATTCGTACAGCATGCTTCTCTCATTGTCTCAATTTCCTTAGTTATAACACATTCTGACTAACCAATTAACTCGCTAGTGATAACCATTTCGTCACACAAGCTATTTCGTACCTAGTTCTTGATTATAAGGTGTAACCATTGCCTAATCATTTAACTAAAATATTGTCACTAGGCTAACCTGATAAAAGTCACTGGATGAGACAAATTTTAGTGCGATGAACAAAGAAAAGAGGAGGACGTGTACAAACTACAAAAATACAGAGGGAGGCAGGCAGGCAGCATAAGCACTTACTGACCACCTCGATTCTTCAGTACTGTTTGTAAAATTAAGACTAGTGAAATGGGCATGTATTGTAAATAAAAATACTGCGATTAGACAAGAAACAGACAGAGACTGGCAGCAATCAAACTGATCAAGCACAAGCACCGTATATCATTAATAATAATTAAAGAAAAGAAAAGGATTAAATACCATGAGACTGAAACCGGTGACACCGGAAAGAGAGAGAGCCATGGCGGCACTAGAGAGGGCAAGCTCACCAAGGTGACCAACCATCATCATGGATATAACTTGCAAGGAGTACTGTGTTAGAATCACAGCCACCATAGGTCCCGCTATGTAACCAAGTCTTTTCACTTCTTGAATGAATACACCCCATGTTGGGGTTGGAGTTGGACCAATAATACCCTGCCCTTTCTCGTCAACCTCTCTTGGTAGCAAACTCTCTTCCATGTTCTTCTCTCTGTCGCTATGGCTTGTCTGACAACGGAACCGAGTTCTGCTTGGTTCACAAGTATCGGATTGTTGGAATACGAAAAGGGCAAGAGCTGGAGAGAATAGAGAGAGAAAGAGAGAGACGTCTAGGTTTGGCAGCTCATTGAGGATATTTTTATCATGCTATTAGGCTCCACCGGGCTTCGTTATTCAAATGGGTTGTCTTCGGGGTTTTTTTTCGGGTTTTAGGGATTCGTTTTTTTATTTTTTTTCCCCTTAAAAAATGACATTTTCACTTTATACGGAAAACATTAAGATCATGCTTGAAGGCATACGTGGGTAACCCATCCTCTGGATGTAGAAGATGGTAGGGGGCGAAAAAAACTGAGAAATCAAAAAAACTGAAAAAAAAAATAATTGAAAAAATTATATCATGAAAAAAAACTAATTAAACCGATTAAAATTTTGATAAAACCGGTCAATTTGGTTTCGGTTTTATAAGTCTAAAATCAAACCGAACCGAAAAACTGAAAAAAAACCAAGTCAAACCGGCAAAAAACCTAGCCAAACCGGTTTGAACCGGTTTTGACCCTACCAAACCGAACCGAAACTGGTTGGTTTGACCTGATTTTGATTCGGTTTTGGTTTTTTTTAAAAAAATTAGTTTGATTATTTTTTTTTAATAAAAACCAAACAAAACAAAAAATGATCATATCTATAGAATAGGTGTTTCTGTCTAGAGTTTCCTGCTCTCCATTTTTATGAAATAAAATAATAATAATAATAATAATAATATAATGGATTTTGACGGAGGATCTAGTTGAAGATTTAAAATACACAGGAGGCCAAATTGATAGAAAAAAATAGAGTGGGGATTCAATTTAAAATTAGTGTATGGACTGGGACTGATAAGAGGTTAAAGAAAGAAGGAAACAAAACCATGAGCCATGCCTCCTAATGAAATATGGTGGCTGTAACAGATTAAGATTAGATGCAGCCTCGTGAATGAAAATATATATTTTTTTTATTTTATCTTGACGTGGCATTTCCATCTAAATGCATCATTTAATTTGAGTTTACAGGTATTAAAAATGAATAAATGTGACAGTCTAAATTTGTTTGTATTCCTTCTCCTGCATGGCTGTATTATTTTCTCTCCACGTTCTGGGATGTCAACTTGAGATTTTGCCGCAAGAAAGATTCAAGATACGGTGGTTCGAATATTTCCTTTAATTGATTGCCTCGTCCGTCCTAAGCTTACGAGACCAAAAGGGAAGGTTACATGTCCCTGTCTAAACTTTTTTTTTCCTGTGATTGTATGATTGTGTCTAGGAATTCTATGTCGGTGATTGTTTTTTTGAAGAAATGTTTTTTTATTTTAAAATTATATTTTTAAAAATTTATTTTTGATATAAATTTATTAAAATAATTAAAAATATTTAAAAGAAAAACAAATTCAGTATCAGTACCAAACCCGGGAACACATGACCCACGTTGTGGAAAAAGCGTGGTCCCTGAGGCAACTTGGAAATTTAAGGCCTGGGTCCTGGGTCCTGGGTCCTGGGACTTTGGTATGAGGAGCAGATATGATACGTGGAAGCACGTGGAATTCATTTCAGAGTTTTTAAAAGCGGGTCAGGAAATTAATTGGATGTTTTTTCGAGGAAAAAGATTGTGAATACTTCTCTTTAAATTTGTCAACTTTTCTTTATATTAAAGAATCCCTTATGGTAATTTTGACCCCGCTTCCCCGTGCTCTCTTCTTTTTATTTTTATTTTTAACTGTAGAATTTTGGTTTTTAAAATATTTTTTATTTTAAAATATATTAAAATAATATTTTTTTATTTTAAAAAATTATTTTTTATATTAGTATATTAAAATAATATGAAAACATACAAAGAATATTAATTTAAAAAAATGAATTAATTTTTTAAAAATTCAAAAAATATTTTTGAAATACAAGAATAAAAAGGCTTGAGAATCTAGGAGTGCAGCTGGTTTCTATTCTTCCAGGGCAGTTAACAACAACGTAATAACAAATTACATCGTGATGTTTTCAGGAGTGTGTAGTAGTTTTAATGATGCTTTTGTTTTTTTGTCCATCAATGAACGCACCTAACCTTTCTTCATCTTCAAATATTTCTGTCCTATCCCACCTCTCTTGCTTCAGAGAATAGGCATACACCGTGCTTGCATCAGTGGTTTATTTACCTAGTTTTTATTGTTTTTGTTTTTATAATAATTTTTAGAATTAAAGGTAAATATTCGAATGAAATTAGAATCAAGTTGTTTTTCTTTGCTTTCGTGTTATTGTACGTAGTCGGTCTCTAGTTGGTGTCGGACTGTAATGTTTTTAATGTTCTTTTTTATAATGTCGTGGAAGGAGTGGTTAGTACGTTGAAATCTAAGTGAGAGATTTTATATACTAATACTTGTTTGTTGGCATCCCTTTTTGTATCTTTAGTTTTTGTTTCATTGTTGATTTATTTTATGAAATTGATGATATAGGAAATATATGTTTTTTATGTTTATTTCTTTTTTTTCCTTCATCGTATTCTTCTTTTTTTTATATCAAATTTTATATCAAGACACAAATTCTGTGTGAATATATATATATATATTTACTTTTAATTCCTTTTCTCAAAGTTTCATATATTTTCCCCCAAACTTTTAAACATGAAAAAAATCCTCAAATCTAATCCTCAAATATTAGATATAATTTGAATAGGGAGTTTATTTTTTAAATTTTTTTAAATATTTTAAATAATATATTTAAATTAAAACTTTACTCTTAACCTTTCTAAGTCCGCTCTTCGTCATGGTGGTATAAAATTTCTTGTGAATATCGATTGCATCAAAAGAAAACCTTGATCAATTATAAAGACGAGGAGCAAAATACTTCCAAATGAAAACAAGCAGAATGAGTAAGAAACTGAAGCAAATTAAAGAGCCAATATTACTCTTACCGGAACTTTTATCCCTTCTCACTCCTTGATGCAGAGCATGAACACCGGACCATGTATGTTACCCCCACACATTAGCAAACTTGGGAAGACATTAGAGGAGATCGAAGAATCTCGTGACCAATAACTATCTTACAGAAGCATGAAACCCGCGTACAAGAAAAGTAGAGAAAAACTCTAGGATGAGAAGACAGCAGAAGCAAGTGAAGAAGAACATAACAAGTGTTGTTTATGGTTCTAATGGTCGATATAACGTAAGTCTGGATCTTAATTCAGATTGAGAATCCAAAAACATGGAGAATGTTTTGTGTTCTCGTGGAAGGGGAGTCTATATGTAAGAAAGGAAAGTAGGAAGAGGATAAACACAGAGGGGTGAAGAGGCAGGGGAAAGGTGAGGAAAAGGAGGGAGGTGACCCGTGAGAGACATTAATAGAAAGGGTACATCTGAATCTTGAGAGAATGGGAGGAAGGCCTGAAAGCTAGGAACAGAGGAATAATTGCAATATTTTGTCCGGGTGAAGGGGAGGTTTTTTTTATTTTCTCTCTTGGTGCAAGTGAAGTGGAAAATAGACCTAATGATCAAGAAAGTTTGCTTATTTTTTAAAAATATAATTTTATGGTTTCTGTGATTCTGAAACACTTTTAAAAAAATTTGAAAATTTTTTATTTTTTTATTAATTTTAAATTAATATATTTTTAATGTTTTTAAATCATTTTAATGTTCCGATGTCAAAAATAATTTTAAAAAATAAAAATAATTATTGGTATATACTTTGACACGAAAAATTATTTAAAAAATAATCACGATCACACTGTTAAAAAACTAGATCAATTTGAAAAAACGCTCTTAAGATTTTATTTTTTTTAAAAAAAAAAACTTGTTTCAATTACATAAGAAAAGCATTAATAAGAGAAGGAAACAAAAAATCTGAATGATAGAATAGGTGATGCTGCTATGCTCAGTTCTTAAATTATCATATTTGTTATTGAATATGAAAATGAATTAGATATTTCATATCACCATAATGTTGATGTTACATCAGGCAAAGGAATTCAAGTTTGATTGTGGTTACATTTCAAAATGTTTTTTATTTAGAAATATATTAAAATAATTTTTTTTATTTTTAAAAAATAATTTTTAATATTAGAACGATTTAAAAATACTAGAAAATATTAATTTTAAATAAAAAAATTAAAAAATTAAAAAATTAAAGGAACATAATTTACACCACATTTTCAAACACTTCCTAAGTTTATGTTTAAGAATTTGGTAGCTTTGCTTTTAAAGTATTTTTTTAGAAATGCATCAAAATAATATTTTAAAAAAAATTATTTATGACATTAACACACCGAAATAATTAAAAAATATATATAAAAAAAAAATTTAATAAAAAAATTTAATTTTAATAAAACACAATTTGAATCTCTTTTAAAGTATCTAGGGCTGCCTATATCATGGCCATGGTTTTCATGATACATCATGCAGAGGAAACAACTCAAGGCAGCCTTGTTCAATTGGGAAGGATACAAAAGGCTGCAACCCCCTCTTACTCGCACACGGAGCATAGATAGTCCATTGTGACTGCCATTTCTGAACCGTTTATTTTATATATATATATATCTTAAGCTATTTTAATGGATAAATTCAAGGTATTAAAAAAAAATTCTATTTAAAATTATATTTTTTATATATATTTTTAGATTATTTTGATGTGCAATGTTATAAATAAATTTTAAAAAATAATGATAAAACCTTAAAAAAAGCTTATTTAAAGGAAGAAAATACTTAAAAAAAAGCTTTGAATTTAAATTTGTGATTATATCCTTATTATTTATTTATAAAACCTTATTTAAAGTGCGTGAACTTATTCTAAAGAGAAAGCTCTTCATTTTCATCCCCTTACCAAATAAAGAAAAAATTTAACTGTCATTCACGAATTGTAGATCCAAACAAGAAGAGTGTGTTTTCTTCTCATCCCCTTCCTTTCCACAATTTCCTCCCCTTTCCCCAGTCTCCCCTCAGAAATTCCCACGCACACAGGTAATGTATACATAAAACTCGATCATGAATAAGTGAAGGAAATTGAAGGTTCGAGTTTAGAAACTCTTTTTTCGATACAATTCGTCTTGTTCCCAGTTCTATTCACTCTTGTTCGATTTAATTTTCTGCTCCCCTTTTTCGTCACCAAATCAGGAAAGGGCAAGACAGTGAATTTCACCTTGTTCATACAGTGTGATTTTAGACGGTGAATTTCACCTTGTTTTTTTTTTATTTTCCCACAATTAAGTGGGCTCGGGGGCATATTACTATTTACCTTGTAATAAATATTATTGAAAAAAGTGATTGATGTGTATGTGTTGCACATGTCGGCGCTTTGGTTGTTGTTGCGGTATTCGAGTGGCGTCCATGGTGTTTCTCAGCGGCTAAACATCGACTTCTAGAGTAGTGGACCTAGTGGTCGAATCATCTCTATGGCCTCTCCTTCACTAACCAACGCGTGTCTTTTATGAACATTCAGTTTGGCCCGACAGCCTTTTATCCCTCCCGTGTTTTCTTTTTCCTTCTTAATTTTTTTTTTATTTCATCGTTTAATTTCATTTTATTATGTGTTGTTTTATTCATTTTAGTTATTTTTTTTTAATTTTTAATTTTTAATTTTTCATACTATTTTTATTGATTTTTAATTTTATTATTTAATCTAAATTTATAATATATTATTTTTTAATTTGAATTTTATTCTTATTTTTTTAATAGCTATTTTTTTTTTGTATCTTTTTTTATAATTGATTTTTTTTTCTCTCAATTTTATCTTTTAATATTTGATTTGTTGGGAATTGAGTTTTGTAGTTTTTTTATTTATGATACTTTCATTTTAATAACTTGGGTCACGGGTTTTAAAAGACAGCATGAAACATGACCACCGCTTAATTAAGATATATATTTTTTAATTATTATATAGAAGAAGAAGAAGAAGAAGAAGAAGAAGACGACGACGACAAGGTTAAACAATCTTGTTCCAAATACTACTCACAGAAGGAAGCAATTTTGATAACTACTCACAGAAGAACTTCATGGCATTTTTTTATTTTTGCTTTGCTTTCAATTAACCTGGCACTAGCTGGATTACTGAAACTCAGTCGAGTTAAACAAGTTCCGTCACATCAAAGTTTTGATTGGTTCAGCTAACCACCTAACATGAATCAAACTTTAAATCTCGAATTTTTCAGATGAATTTACCAAACCGGGTTTTACAGTGAAGGCAAGGTTCTTAGTTTTCGATGTCGCAGAAGCTGTAAGAATTAAAGCAGAATATATGAAAAAAATCTAACCGAGCAAACCACTTGGGTCTCGAACAAAGCGAAAAACCAGTGGAGGTAGGTGGCAGCAAGCAGCCAGAGAAACATTCAAGCCAAGAGAAAGCTCAACAACATAACCTGGGTGGAAGTAAGAAATTAACACACAGAAGTACAGATGCAACAAAACGGCTTCTTCCGAGTATTAACAGACAGTGCTTGTTTTTTATTTGGAGTTCTTTTTCCCCTCAATGTGTCAAGTCGAACCACAGAGCAGGTTCTGACGAAAAATCAATTTTAATTTTTTTTTTGGATCAAAAGTAACATAAATTGAACTCAAGAAGCGCTAAGCTACAACTCTTGTTAAACAAGAAATTTCAATTGTTACCTTTGAAGATCTTCATTTATTCTTAAATTTCTCTTAGACTCACCATTTGTAAGTTTAATAATTTTGTTGTGCCGAATAAGTTTACTGGTGGGTGGGTACCACTCATACTAAATCATATCCTTCAGTACGTGCCAGTTTTTTTGTCTTCTTGACACTTATCAAGGCAAGGCTTAAATTAACAGCTTTTTTAATTATTTTTTGCCACAGGTGCTGATGTATTTGCCTTGCTGATGTATTATATTATATATATTCAATAATCAATGTGTTGGGTGTTTCTCCTGCACTCTCCGTTGACTAACAAATGCCAAGGAAGATGGAAACTGGAGCGGAAAAATCAAGTCTTGAATCACTTCTGATACGGAACCAAGAAAGAAGCCATGGAGTTGATGGGGAGGTATCTCAACAAGGTTGTTTTTGCAGAGAGGATTTTATTGGCGAAGCAAAGAAGCAACTATGGCTTGCAGGGCCTCTTATAGCAGTGAGTTTGCTGCAGTATTGCTTACAAGTAATATCGATTATGTTTGTTGGTCATCTTGGCGAGCTTGCTCTTTCTAGTGCTTCCATGGCATGTTCCTTCGCTTCAGTTACTGGTTTCAGTGTATTGGTAGGTGAATTTTCCTAGTTAATTTATATTCTGTGGTGCTGGTTCAGTGGCGTCTAGATCGAGTTGGAACTTGGAACAGTGTTCTGTTTGCACCTATCACTAATACAATAATGATGAGGCTCCTCTAGGAAATGGGCCTGATCCACTTTGTGGACTCTTAGAAAGGTCCTGAATTCCACCTTAGAAATTGCTGGGCCTTAATTCCATAATATTTAGTCCTCTAGGGAAAGAAAGAAACTCATGCTTTCAAGTAAATTTCATTTTACCGGTCTCCCTCGGGCCTCGCTGGCTTGTGTGCTAATGCACAAGCTGTCTGTTATGAGTTCGAAGGCTGGTATAGAGAGTAGTAGAAGAAAAGTAGTATATTTCATGGTTGGTGTGTTGACGAGGCTACTTTACCCAGAAGGGTGTTTTTTTTTTTATTTTTTTTTTTTAAGGAGAGGTTGAGTTTGGGTCCGAGTTGAGCCACAGAGTACATACTCATATGCTCCAAGGTAAGAAAGTAGTCCAAAGAGGGACTCCGCGCTGTCATGACAAGATTTGTCTATTCAAGCCGACCTTAAAACTGATCGTTGTGATGTTCTGCTTGCTCGCAAGTCAAGCTAATGCCCACAAATCCACTAGTAGAAAGGCACCATGGGTCGGGTTATGCTAGTTATTTATTTCATGGAATTTCTATCTGAAACCTTTTAATTTTTGTAGCTAGGAATGGGAAGTGCATTGGAGACGCTGTGCGGGCAAGCCTATGGTGCCAAACAATACCACATGCTTGGTATTCACACACAGAGAGCAATGCTAACACTCCTAACAGTAAGCATCCCTCTAGCAATCATTTGGTTTTACACTGGCACCCTTCTCTTATCTTTAGGCCAAGACGCTGAGATTTCAGCAGGAGCAGGGACATTTAACCGCTGGTTGATTCCAAGCCTATTCGCTTACGGCCTGCTTCAATGCCTTAACAGATTGTTACAAACCCAAAATAATGTTTTCCCAATGATGCTAAGCTCCGGGGCCACATCTTTGCTGCACATTATTGTGTGTTGGGGTCTTGTTTTTAAATCTGGACTTGGAAGTAAAGGTGCTGCCTTGGCGATTACTATTTCGAATTGGATTAATGTATTTCTGCTAGCAATATATGTAAAGTACTCGCCTACTTGCGCGAAAACTTGGACCGGCTTTTCAAAAGAAGCTTTGCATGATATTTTCAGCTTTGTAAAGCTTGCAGTTCCTTCAGCAATCATGATATGGCAAGTTCACGTTTGAGTACTTGAATTAAAAGGTTTTGTCAACTCTATGGATATTTTTATTCATTTTCTTGCTTATATATATGTTTTGTATAGCTTGGAGTATTGGTCATTTGAGATGGTGGTTCTGCTATCCGGTCTTCTCCCAAATCCCAAACTAGAGGCATCTGTGCTATCAATAAGGTACTTCTTTTGTCAAATTCTCGAGTTCATATTATAATCAGCTGCATAAACATTTAATAATCACATCTTTGTTTTTTGTTGTTCAATTACCACAGCCTTAACACATGTTGGATGGTCTATATGATCTCTGTTGGCCTTGGTGGAACCATAAGGTCAGTTTCCATCTTATATTTTTGTAATGTTATAGCTTTCTATCAAGTTCCCTTCTATCAATGAGATTGAAGCCCTCCTCACTTCTGAAAAAGATCAAAATCCGTTTTGAATTTTGACGATATTGTTTTGATGGTCCTTGACCTCTCGCAATTCTAGTACAAGAGTATCAAATGAACTGGGGGCTGGGCGCCCACAAGGTGCACGTTTGGCTATCTGTGTTATGATCATCATCGCCCTGTCAGAGGGTGCAGCGGTTGGAATTACTACAATTTTGGTACGCCAAGTATGGGGAAATCTCTACAGCAATGAAGAAGAAGTGATAACATATGTTGCTAATATGATGCCACTGCTAGCACTATCTGACTTCTTGGATGGATTCCAATGCGTGCTTTCAGGTCCGCATTTTCTTATGACAAGCGCCTTAAATGAACTTATCATTCATTTTTCTTTTTCTTTGTAGCACACAATCTATATGCAACCTTTAAGACTAATTCATTGTCAAGTATGTATACTTTTTCGAATTTGTGGTCATTATTAGTCAGTTCATTTGTTTAGGAGCCGCAAGAGGATGTGGGTGGCAAAATCTGTGTGCATTTATCAACCTTGGAGCTTACTATGTTGTGGCAATTCCTTCAGCTGTTCTCCTTGCTTTCATCTTCCATATTGGAGGCATGGTAGATCCCCATCTCAGATCTTTTGCTCTCTCTCCCTCTGGGAAAGTGAAATAAGCATGTTTTCTTACTCAAATTTCTTTTTTGTTCGTACTTTTCTATTGTTATATATTATCAGGGGCTTTGGATGGGGATCATATGTGGCCTCGTTGTGCAAGTTGTGGCGCTTGTTTCTGTAAATGCATGTACAGATTGGGATCGAGAGGTAAATTATTTTATCCTACCTTGACTACATAGAAGTGACTGTAAACGTACTAGTAGTATATAGAAAATGAAGGTGAGTTTTATGCCCTGGTTTCTTTTTTCTAGCCTAGATTAGGGCTCCTTGATTTGCAGCTTATATGAACTATAAATCCTTAGCTTTCTCGAGATGTTGCTGCATATGGGCAGACACTTCAAAATTTCAGTTTTTAGAAGTTGGAGCTAGGCCATGAGGCTAGATGAGCGCCCTTGATCCCATATTTTATTATATGGCTGTATCTCTTTTTTCAACAAGACCATTTACAAAATAAAGCTTTTAATTTAATTTTCAGGCAGCTAAAGCCATCAGTCGAGTCGAAGAAACTGGCATTGACTCGCATGGAACATAGAGATGGGGTGCCGAAACAAGCGATGAAACAGGTTGTTGTCCATGGATTTGAATATCACTGAGATTTCAAAGCAAACTGTTGCCTGATGTCGAATGCCTGTTCACAATTTTTTGCGGGGCGTGACGATTTCATAATTGAGGCTCTACCTGCTCGCAGTCAAGGAGGTACTTTTCTGTTACAATGCGAAGTTCTTTCCTGGAACGAGCAGCATTACCTGTTCTCCAAGCTAACTCTGCTGTCTAGTATAGTTGACATAACGATGCACGTATTTTCGAATCTTTAAGTGAAATATTGCTGAAAAGTTTGTCTTTCAAGAATTGAGATATAAGAATAGAAATGACGAGAGAGAATAGAAAAGAATTTTGATGCTATTTCCGTGGAGATCCTTGACAATATATATTGGACCTTGTAAGAAAAGAAATGACGAGCTAGAGAGAATAGCAAATCAATCACACAGGACCTTGTAATCCAAAGCAAACTGTAGCATCAGGTGAGCTTGTCTCTCTGTAGCATAAGTGATTGTAGATTATTTTCAGGACAATTAATCCCATAGTAAACTAGTGAACATTGCATAGCAGAAAAAGGAGGTACCTAGCTTATTATAACAGTCAATATTCTCCTTACCTGTTTGTTTGAAAAAAATTGATTTCTTTTTAATTTTTAATTTTTGTGTTTTCATCCTTGATGTTAAAAATAATTTTAAAAAAATAAAAATATATTATTTTATTATATTTTCAAATAAAAAATATTTTAAAAAATAATTATTACTACATTCTTAAACAACATGCTATAACTTTTCTTCTAAAGCATCGATGCAGAGTTCTAGAATATCATACCCACATACAACAAATACTTATAAAGAACACAACTGGAGAGAATATCTAAAATTAATTAAGAGAAGATTAAAAAAAAAAGGAGTAATTTTTTGAAAGCTTACTTGAATACAGCAGTGGTTTTTTTGAATAACTTGGTAGCAATTGACGCTGTTTGAGCATTCTTTACCGCCCTGAATTATTTACAACAAAGAACGACGTAGCACTTTGGTTGCAACTCAGGACTAATTCATTAATTCATTGACGATTTAGCTACTATTTTTTTTTTATTTCAATGAAACAAAAATTAATAAGGCCTTATCTTGTAATTTCGCACAGAAAAAATTAACTAATACTGGTAAATTAGAGAGATAATTATCAAGAAATCAAAAAATACTTTAGGCATGATTAAAAAAACCAAAGAGTACTCTGGCAATTGGCTGAAACATACACATCGAACTGTTCAATTATTATTTTTATCAACCTCGTCGAGTTTAATTGCATTTGTATTAAGTGTTTCTAATGGTACTTTTTACAGTTATAATTTAAATAAATAAATTTTTAAAAAATTATAAATTATAATTGTTTTTATAATCAAGATTTCTAAGAATTTTTTTAATGTAATACATGCATATTAATATGATGTATATTAATTAACCAAACATCTATATATATATATATATATATATATATATATATTATGATTATGTGTATGTTTGAAATTGTGATAAAAAATTAATTTTTAAAATATTTTTATTTTAAAAAATATCAAAACAATTTTATTTTTTTATTATTTTAAAATATTAATATTAAAAAATAATTCATATTACAACCTCAATCTCAAACATGAGCTACCTTTTCTTATATATTTTTCCGGCCTGATCATTTCAAAAAAGAATTTCTCATGGTAAAAAGAAAAATAAAAAACGAATCATCAAAAACAACATTTCTCCTCTCTCTCATAATAAGGGCAATTTAGTCTAAACAATGTTGACTTGTTGTTTCCTAGTTTATTGTAGGCCCCGTTTGTTTGCAGGAAAGTAGTTTTCTTTTGGAAAGTGAATTCCGGGGAAAGTGAATTCCGGGAAAGTATTTTCCGATGTTTGGTAGTGTAATGGAAAACAAAAACACTTTCCAGTGTTTGGTTATGTTATGAAAAATGAGCTGGAAAATAATTTATTAATGTTTTATTTTTTCAAGTTTATTAAAATAATGAGGAACAAATCTTACAAATTAAAATTTTGAATGAGAATGAAATTGAAAAAAAAATATAATTTCATAAATTATCTCAAATAAAATAAATAATAATCAAAATAATAGAGATAAAATCTAAAAAATTAAAAAAAATGAAAGGTGAAGAAATTAAAATAATAATAATTAACATTTCATAAATTATTTCAAATAAAATAAGTAAAAATCAAAAGAATGAGGACCAAATTTGATAGATAAAAAATTTCAATAAAAAAATGATAAGGAAAAAGCAAATAGCAATTATAAAAATAAGGACCAAAATTAATATAAAAATTAAATTTTAAGAGATGAAATTGAAAAATAAATATTCAAAACAAATTATATATAGCAATCAAAAGTTTGATGATCAAATTTGATATAATCAGCAAATAATGACATTTCTAAATTTTTCACAACTTCCGGAAAGTGTTTTCCGCCCAAATTTTTCAGGAAAACACTTTCCTGAAAACCAAGCCAAATTTTCCTTTGACTGGAAAGTGTTTTCTGTTGACCAACTTTTCCAATGGCAAACAAACACAAGAAAGTTTGGAAAGTGGTTTCCCGGAAACCACTTTCCGGAAAACAAACACTGCCAAAAAGGAAAACACTTTCCTAGAAACCAAACCAAATTTTTCTTTGAGTGGAAAGTGTTTTCCGTTGACCGAAAAGTGTTTCCGTTGACCGGAAAGTGTTTTTCGTTGACCAACTTTCCTAATGACAAACAAACATAGGAAAGTTTGGAAAGTGGTTTTCCGGAAAATGAATTCCGGGAAACAAACATGGCCGTAATTACCGATCAAGGTTACAATGGTCTTTCCCTGTATCTATAAAATTCCACTCACATCAATACACCATCAAAACGAAACCTGACCATCGGCTGATGAAAAAGGAAAAAGGCAACCTTTTAATAGACCGTATTATTATTATTATTATTATTATTAACTCCGCACATTTTCTCAATTTCCTAACAAACACCAAAAATGAAGCAGAAAAGGAAAAACTTTATGTAGCCAAACACGACGCCGTCTGGAGCATTCATCGAATTTCCTTTACCTCCTCTCCTCGCCCCGTGTATTCCTTGAAATTATCAACAAATTCGTTTCACCGACTCCTTTGGCCAAGGATGACGTCTATGTGCCATACGCCATCGTTTCACCCCGTAACAACTAACAATGAAAACACAGTCGTATAATTCTACGTGTCACCCTTGGCAGCATCATAATTTCACCCAAAAAAAAAGGGAGCAAAATCGAATATTCCCATATAAGGATGAGTCAGGGTAAGTAAGTAGCAGTAAAGCAGTGAATCACGTCTACTATTATCTGGGACTTAAGAGTTTATGAGCTCCCACTCTCACATACCCTAACATTTCATCTGTCTTTCTCTGAAGCCCTAACCAAATGGCTTCACGCAGACTTTTATCATCTCTTCTCCGATCGTCCTCTCGCCGATCCATCTCGAAATCTACTTTATCAAGCGCCAATCCTAAGGTCTCTGCATCTTCCACGCGCCGCGCGTCTCCTTACGGTTACCTCCTAAACCGCGCGGCTGAGTACGCGACCTCTGCAGCCGCCGCATCGCCTCCATCACAACCGCCTCCTGCCCAATCGGAGGGTAAGAAGGGGAAGGTCATCGACGAGTTTACCGGGAAGGGTTCGATCGGGCATGTGTGTCAGGTTATTGGAGCCGTCGTGGATGTGAAATTTGATGAGGGTTTGCCTCCGATTTTGACCGCTTTGGAGGTTCAGGGTCACTCAATCCGGTTGGTTCTTGAAGTGGCCCAGCATTTGGGAGAGAGTGTTGTTAGGACTATTGCTATGGATGGTACTGAAGGTTTGGTCAGAGGCCAGCCTGTTCTCAACACTGGATCTCCAATTACTGTAAGCAAATGTCTTAAATTTTTTTGTTTATATTATGTTTGATTTTAAATTTGATGGTATCTGATGAGAAATTTTGGGACCTTTTGTGATTGTTCTGATTTTCTTTTTGGAGTATGTGATGATTTGTTTGATGATAGGTATTTGTTTTGATAGTATATCTTAGTGTCTGGTTGCTAGAATTTCGGAAGCAAATCAATTGAAAGTTCGGGGTCTGGGGAAGAAGAAAACTCTGGCAATTGAGATCCGTGATATTTTTTTTGTTTAATGTGGTTCAATTTTTAGCTCAGGAATATGTGAAAAGCTGAAAGGATTTTTTTACTGGAAACCAAAAAAAAGAGAGAGAGAGATTTACTTTAGTAGAATCAACTGTGGATTTGCATGTTTCTGGATTTTATGTAACTGTTTAATTGTTTTTGGGTTATGTGGATCAGGGTTTTATTTGAGATGTGATTGCTGACACTGGAAGGATTGCATCTTATGTATCTATCCTTATGCATTCTTGTGTCCTTGATAATTTGTTTCTGTCGTTGACTGCTCTGGTTTTGTTGGTACTATACCTTTTGGGTTTGATATGACTTTTTCTGATTTTCATCCTCTTCCTTGTGCTTTGTCTCTGTCAAAAGTTGGGTATCTTTGAAGCTGATTTCTTCATTTGGTATATACTCAATAGGTGCCTGTGGGCAGGGCCACTCTTGGTCGCATCATCAATGTCATTGGAGAAGCCATTGATGAGAAGGGAGACCTCAGTAAGAGATAAGCAAACCCTAATCATTTGATCAGTATAGAATACTATTATGATGTGAGATTTTTTAACAACTATGTTTTAATCCCTGTCAGAGACGGAGCACTACTTGCCTATTCATAGGGAGGCTCCATCTTTTGTTGAGCAAGCAACTGAGCAACAGGTCCTTGTAACTGGTATCAAGGTATCTGACACATGAATAGTCTTCTATAGAATTGTAGTTGATGCCAAGGCTGTAATTTTTTTGTCCATGTTAAAAACAGGATGGATTTTGTCACCATGCTTCATTTACTTTGATGCTGTTAAAACTTGATCCGAGCATTTGGAATTTATGTTCTCTTATTCCTCATTATAGGTTGTTGATCTCCTTGCACCATACCAAAGAGGAGGGAAGATTGGACTGTTTGGCGGTGCTGGCGTGGGAAAAACTGTGCTTATTATGGAACTTATCAACAATGTTGCAAAAGCTCATGGTTTGTTTAGTTCCTACAGTATACAAATTTTTGTTTTTACATTTGTTCTTTTCACATTTTGCTGAATATTTCTTGTTTTCTGGGATCAGGTGGTTTCTCTGTCTTTGCTGGTGTGGGTGAACGTACCCGTGAGGGAAATGACTTGTACAGAGAAATGATTGAAAGTGGTGTCATTAAGCTAGGAGATCAGCAGGTTAGTGCTATTGAACATTCATGTGTTTTGATATTTTATTTTTTAAGTTAATATTTACTGAAACTGTTTTACTTTGTCTTCTGTTATACCAGGCTGAGAGCAAATGTGCTCTTGTGTATGGTCAAATGAATGAGCCTCCTGGTGCTCGTGCTCGTGTTGGTCTCACTGGACTTACTGTGGCTGAGCACTTCCGTGATGCTGAAGGGCAAGATGTGCTTCTATTCATTGACAACATTTTCCGCTTTACCCAGGTAAAATTGGATGCCAATGGATTTTTGGATAAAACACCTTAACTTGTCACTCCCTGTTACCGAGTTACGAACTCTTTTATTTTGCTCTTCTTTGTTCTGCAGGCTAACTCAGAGGTGTCTGCCTTGCTTGGACGTATCCCATCTGCTGTTGGTTATCAGCCAACCTTGGCTACAGATCTTGGAGGTCTTCAAGAACGAATTACAACAACCAAGAAAGGTTCCATTACTTCTGTTCAAGCTATTTATGTGCCTGCAGATGATTTGACGGATCCTGCTCCCGCCACAACTTTTGCTCACTTGGATGCCACAACTGTGCTGTCAAGACAGGTGTGATTATAATTATTTGAAGTGGGCTCGTAATCACAGCAATTGTGTTACTGATATGATATGATAATTGTTATATTGTCACTCTTACTGGACAGATTTCTGAGCTTGGTATCTATCCTGCTGTGGATCCCCTTGATTCTACATCTCGTATGCTTTCACCTCATATTTTGGGTGAGGAACACTACAACACTGCTCGTGGTGTGCAGAAGGTTCTTCAAAACTATAAGAATTTGCAAGATATCATTGCCATTTTGGGAATGGATGAGCTCAGTGAAGATGACAAGCTGACGGTTGCCCGTGCTCGTAAAATTCAGAGGTTCTTGAGCCAGCCCTTCCATGTTGCAGAAGTTTTCACTGGTGCTCCTGGAAAGTATGTCGAGTTGAAGGAGGGTGTACAAAGCTTCCAGGTGCTTTTCCCTCTCGTTGGTCCTTTCTCCCTCACTATATCCTTTGACATGTGGATACATGAACTCACAACTTGGCTCTGCCTGCTAGATATTTATATTGCATTTGCTATCTAGTTTGACAATCGCTGTCTGGATGGATGATGCAACTTTAATAATCATAAATTTAATTTGGTGGCAATTCTGTTTTTTTTTTGTTTTGTCAGGGAGTGTTGGATGGGAAGTACGATGACCTTCCAGAGCAGTCATTTTACATGGTTGGTGGTATCGAGGAGGTTATCGCCAAGGCTGAGAAGATTTCCAAGGAATCTGCTGCTTAAACAGACCATCTTTTTTCTCCTTTTATTCTCATAAACTGATTTTTGCGAAAATCAATAATTAAGGTGGTGCTGGTGATGCCAGCAGCAGGGTGTTCATTTTTTGAGATCAAATGTGTTAGGATTTGCAATTTCTGTTTTAATTCTATTGTAGAGTGTGGAAGAGGAATAGAACTGAGACCTGTCCAGCCAAACCCCCTTTTTTCATGTTGCTTAAATAAGGGGTTAACAGAGGGGGGTGAACCTGTATATTTTTCGCTTTTATCATCAGGACATCAAATATCAGTTATCCCTTGAAAAGCATATTTCTGACTGAGTTTTGTTTTAGGTATTACGGTGGTGGTGGTCGTTTTGTTTTTTGAAATGTTTTTTATTGGTAAATATATTAAAATAATATATATTTATTTCAATAAAAAACAATATATAAAATAAATAATTTAAAGTAAAATAAATTTAAAAGTGTTTTTTTAACATAAAAATAAAAATGGTTGTACGGTACAGTTTTTGGTCTTAAATCAGAATTTTAATTTGCCTTATTTATTGGGAAAGACTGTGCGAGTATAGGCTCCTGTGATGGTGTGCCACGTGATGTTCATAACGTGGTTCGGGGACTGGAGCCGCGAATTGTCTGCAAAAGATTTGCCCATATTGACCGCAGGCATAAGTTGGGTTGCGGCTGGTCTGATGTGACCATCATACTATTTGTTAAATTGTATTTTTCACCTGATTTTCCCTGCTAAAAAACGTTTTGAGTTTCAGAGTAGAACTAACAAAACTTCCTGGCAGCTTGGAGCAAACGTCGTCTTAGAAAGTACATGTTTTTGTTCCGTTCATAAGTGGAAAGTCTTTGTTTAAGAATTTGCAACACGTGAAGAATGGAAGGAGAGTTATTTGTTGTGTCAGATAAAAATCCAAGCGGAAATTAAACGAATGGGAGCAAACCTGATCTGAGACCTGCTACTCCTATTAACTCTTCTTTCCTTCCTTTCCTAGAACGCGATGGGAATTTTGATCGTGTGGCTTTGTAAGCTTGGTAAGATGAGAACAAAGATGGGAGTCATGGGACAGTGAAACAGCTTGGAGCTTTTGACACGCGACTCAATGAAGTTCGAGCTGTAAGCTACGTGTATATACTTGGCTCGATGTTTGTGCTTCGCTGCATGTAAAGTCATAAGCCAAAAAAAAAATTGTGAGTGTCGTTATTTTTTCCTCATATGATAAAATAATTAAAATAAAAATAAAAAACTTGATGAATATCTTAGATCAAATTAATTCAATATCATGTTAATTTTTTTTAAAATTTGATATGACTTGTTCGACCTTACAAATTAAAAACAAACTAGTTATCTCGTTCATATAGTAATCAAGTTAAATTTTAAATTTTAAAAATAATTTGAAAAATAATTTAAGAAATAAATAGATGCTAAAGAATAAAACCAAAAAAAAAACATTAGCTTTAAAAAGAAAAAAAATCAAACCTAGGTAGATCTCTTAGACCTGAGTTAACTTTCTATACTCAACCCATTAATTCCTATACTTGAGTTCAATCAGGGGACTCAAATCTCAATTAATTTAATTTTGAATGATGAAATTAAAAAAAATCAATTTAAAAAAATTTTCAAAATAAAAAACATAAAAAAACTAGGAGAATGGGGATTAAATTTCATAGGAACAAAAGTTGAAGAATGATGAAATCATAAAAAAAAAATTCAATTCTAAAAACCATCTCAAATAAAACAAATAGCAATTAAAAAAATAAAAACCAAATTTAACAGATGAAAAAACTAAAGGATGATGAAATTAAAAAAAATCAAATTTATAAATTATTTCAAATAGAACAAATAGTAATCCAAAAAGTAGGGATCAAATCTGAAAGAAAAATAATTGAAGGGCTGCTTTGAAAATTTGAAATGTCATGTATGAAAATTGAGGAGGAAAGAAAAATTAAAGGGAAAAAAAGGTTTTCGATGCCAAATCAGGATCAATAAGCCACACACGACGCCCCAAAATAAAAAGACGATCTAAATGATTTAAACGCCGCCCGAAAACCCTTTGTTTAGCCAAGGAACACCTCCTCATGCGCCACTTGAATAGCGCGGAAACATTCAACACATGCCGTGCAGCTTTTTTTCTTAAATATTTATATTTATTAAAAGATTAAATTGCTCGTAATCATCTTGATCATAATAAAAAAAGAACAACTATAATGAAAATACAAAAAAGGTCCAGTTTTAAATCTTTTGATTTATCAATTTTGTTTAACTATAGTAGATGTTAGAAAATGTAACTTCTCCATCTATCAATTACTAGAGATAGTCCAAGTGTTCATTAAGTGCTTCCCTACCAGGTGTTAAAATTCATAATCTAGTATAAATGATAATCTTAGCGTAAAATCATAAATAATTTTCCCTCCACTTTACTTTCATCTGTCAACTTTTATATAAATTAATGAAACGAATGGAGATGTACTGTGAGTTGCCACTACTATTGTATTTAAAGTACATTGGAGCTTATCTTGATGTTTTAAATAAAAACAGTTAACAAGCAATTGCAAATTCGACAAAATCGAGTGTGTTTTTTTTCATGTAGCATTTGTAGTTGTGAGTTAACAAAAATAAGTTTTAAAAAAGTATAGTTAGTTGGATTTAGATACATGTTTAATAAAAATTATAGTTGAAGTTTATATATAGTAAAATACATGTATAAAATGTTTGATCAATTATGTTTGGAAGTGTGGTTGTGGTTGCTTTTCAAAGTGTTTTTACTTGAAAATACATCAAAATATTTTTTTAATTTTTTAAAAATTATTTTTAATATCAGCACATCAAAATGATCGGAAAACAGAAAAAAAATTAATTTAAAGTAAAGAAAAAAATAAAAAAATTTTAATTTTTTTTAAAAACGCTTTTAAAATATATAAATAAATAAATAACAATTAAAAAAATATCTAAAAACTACTTTTTAAAAACTAAATTTCAAACTTAATTTTTTAATAATTTCACAATACAAAACACAATTTAAATTCTTACCAAACATATTATTACGTTTGTCGCACCGCAATCATAAAAATAGTTGCAAAAGAAACGCAGCCTAATCTACACTGTCAGTACTGACTTTGGATGGATGGAGGGATGGGATTGCCTATTATTGATTCTATTTAAGCAATATTGATAAAGTTAATAGGCTTTGGACTCAATTGATAATAGGGTACTCCTTCAGGGACTAAAGTGATACTTCCTCTTTCAGAAACAATACTGCAGTAAAAATAGATAACAAGTTCATGGGCCCGCTACTTATCCTACCTATTTACAGGATCACTCGAGGACATGCCACGTGGCATATTACTCAAAACAATTCATCCACTGCGCATTTTATCAAACGCCACCTCTGCCCACCTTTAGAGCCGCCAACCTCTAGAGATTCAACATACCGCTTCTCTCATATACCTCCGTCAACTAAAAAATCAAACCATGTCAGTTAAACTCTCTCCCTCTACTCTTCTCTCTTTATCACCGCCTCTCCTCCATGCGCACCATAGTCCTCCCCTCATTTCCATGTCTATCCTACGCCGCCTAGCTCCAAACCACCTAGCCACACACCTCAGGCACCACCACAGGCGGCGTCTAGCCACAGTTGCCGCTGCAGTACGGCAAGACACAACGATCTGGACACAAGCACCTCTGTCCGAGATCGAACCAGCAGCCGAGTCACTCTTCCACGTGAGCATCGACGTCTCTGACTATCCGGACCTCGCAGCTTCTCACACACGTGCTGGGCAATACTTACAGCTGCGCGTCCCCGACGTGGAGAAACCTTCGTTCCTGGCCATCGCCTCGCCGCCGTCTTACGCAGCGGAAAAAGGTGCGTTTGAATTTCTGGTGAAGAGCGTAGCGGGATCGACGGCAGAGCTGTTGTGCGGACTTAAAAAAGGAGACGTGGTGGAATTGAGCCAAGCTACGGGAAGAGGTTTCGAGATTGATCAAATTGATCCTGCAGAGAAGTATCCTACGGTTCTGATTTTCGCCACTGGATCTGGCATCAGGTGCGATTTAATGGTCACTTGATAAGAAATGAACCTCTGAATCTTGTTAGTTTGGTATGCTATTCACTCATTTCTGCTTATCAGAAACTCTTATGTTTAATATCAATCCGTTGAGAAAATGCAGCATGGGCATTAGTCCTATTCAGCTTCTTGAACGTTTTTGCGTTCCCTTCGATGATTTCTAAGACCAGATGATGCAATTAGAACCTACCACTTGCACGCTAAGGAATATAACATATTGCATTTTGATATGATTTACCATAAAAAAAAAGTTACTGGAACCTTGCTTATAGTAAACCTGAACTAGAGAGCATGCCATTTAGCCACCATTAGATGTTTCTTGTTCGGTATTTAGCAACCTCGCTTTAGAAAATGATCCTGGTTATTGCCATTGATTTCTGTGTACTTTATATATGCATTTAAATTGCGCACTTGTTTCCTGATTCGTACTATTTTCTATCCGTTTTATCCTGCAGTCCAATTCGATCTCTTATAGAGTCTGGGTTTAGTGCCGATAAAAGATCTGATGTGAGGCTGTATTATGGGGCTAGAAACATTAAGAGAATGGCTTACCAGGTTTGCTTGCATCTTATTACTTTTTATGGTATATACTACCATGGAATTACCATTTCTTGTCTGGTTGGTTTTGAACCTGGTGCTTCTTCCTCTTATAGGATAGGTTTAAAGATTGGGAATCTTCTGGTGTAAAAATTGTGCCAGTGCTATCACAACCAGATGGCAGGTGGACTGGTGAAACTGGCTATGTACAGGTGGAGCGTACATACATGCTATCTAAGGTTTTTGATGTGTGAAAACCCTTAAATTAACATCTCTTCATATCATTGTTTTTTTCAGGCTGCTTTTGCCAAGGCCAAGCAAATTTATAGCCCTACAGGCACTGGTGCTGTTCTCTGTGGGCAGAAACAGATGACTGAGGTTTGTTACTTCATTTATTTGTCAATGGTCATGTTTTCACATAATCTTTCTGAGCACATATTCTTCCTGCAGTTGTAATTCCTAAAAATAAGTTTCTCATTCATTGCCATTTTACTCTCGATCTGACATTTGGCATAATTTACAAATAATAAATTAGGAAAGTTGTCTTGATTATTAAGTGCATCCCTTACAATTGCTTTGGCATGGATTTTTTCTCAGTTGCTCAAATCTTGAAAAATTAATGCAGATGACATGAATTTATGGAAAAAATCTTCAATATATGCCAGAACCTACTGAAACTTCTTTTGCGTTTATTTCTTGATAGGATATCTCATACTATTAACCATGTAATCCTGCATCTCACCCTCTTTCTCCAACCCCTTATTCTTTCTTCTGAAGCGTTCACACTTGACACTTGAAACAATTGATGCCCCTAGCTAACCAATTACATGCATAATAAATTGTTGAGACTACGAGGAAAAGAAAACTAAATTGTAGATCTTAATAAGCAAATATGATGGTTGTTATTTTTAGGAGCTTGATTTCTTATTGGGGAGACTCTCTCTCCAAACTGAGAACCACCTTGCAAGAAACACTTTCAAGTTTGTTAAGTAGTAGTTCTCCATTCCTTATACAAAGGCTTTGGGGTCTTCCCCTTAACAAGTTGACATTTACTTAGAGCAGTGTGTCCCTTCTGCTAGAGAGCAGTTGCATAAAACAGCAATCATTTGGACAACATTTTGCAACGTTTTAGCTACTGGCTTGGCTGTGTCGTAGAGTAAAACAGTTGTTCATGGTGAGGATATTGATTGAGTGGAATGGTCAGAAAGCGTCTGTAGTTATGAACTGAAAGAGCAAGGTTACTAATATAACACACGTTTTTGAAGGCAGCAAAAACATTGTTGATAAATGTAGTAATAGCTGTTGAAGAATGAGTGATAATTTTCAGGCCCAGCTTGGCCTAGTAGGATAGCAGGTACATCAGGGAGCTGCGTAATTTACTTTTTGAAAGTTACTCTGTTACAATAGTAAGATATGGGGCATATCAATTTGCACAAATTACTAATGGTTGATGATGCCTTGGATAATTGCCACTGGAATACTACTCTTGCATAGCTTGTAATTATTGGGGGTGAACAGGAAGATTTTACTACTATTATTCCAAGCAAACTGTTCTGTTGCGGACATGTCCATGCCACAGTGATTCGAATGACATAGATAATGCTGTTGATTTGCATGATGATGTTATCTAGTGGTCTGTTAATCTGGTGAATGAATAGTAATCCCACTCTTACTGTCATTGTTGTCTACATTTATATGAGTAACATTAATGTTGATTGCACTTTGCAGGAAATAACGTCAATTCTTGTGTCAGATGGAGTCTCGAGTGAGAAAATACTAAAGAACTTCTGAGAATTAGAAACGAGGTTTATCCTGTTGTATTGTTTGTGGAGCAACAGTTAGTTGATAGTGATTCTTTATTCCCGCTGCTGAAGATGAAATGTGCCGCTCAGCAAATAAAACCAATTTTTGGATATTTGGGGATCTTCGTTGTATGTTGAAATTGACAGATCAGAACTGCAAGCAGATAAGTTATAGGATCCATAACTCAGTTTAAACCCTTAATTTATCACAGAATTCCGTGTGATCTAAGAGGAGGACATGTTGATGTGAATCAGTATAAGCGACGCCTGTTAAGCTTTTCAAACGCCTAGGATGGATGATATAATTACCGAATATAATCCAGACAGGAGCCTGCTGAAATCCTCTCTCTTTCTGTTTGTTTGTTTTTTTTTTTTTTTTTTTTAACTTTTGACTTTTTTTAACTTTTGACTCAAATAAAAGTTACAAGTATGTTGAGTTATAAACAACTTTCGATTTAAATAATAAAAAATTAAAAAATTGAGTCAAGGATTGAGATTCTTAACTTTTAATTTATGGATTATAATCTATATTATATATATTTTTTAAAAAGTTGTTTTTTATCGAACATGTTTTAAACTTGGTCATTTTAACTTATTTTTGTCATATTTATAAAAACAACTTTCACATTATAATCTAAAATTGAAAGTCATAATTCAAAAACGAAATCAATGATATCATGGTTTTAATGCTAATTGCCAGCTACATGTTCCCGTATTTTACTACTATCTAATAGATTGGTTCCTAAGCATTGATCTTGGTTTTTCTCAGGTCTATTTATATGTCAAGCAAATGAACCTCATTTTTGTTTCGTGGCTGAAGGCATGTCATCAAGGGCTAGGATTTGGCATTCTTGTGTTGGTGATCACAAACCGTACAAATGCACCTTGCGCTGATTGCCGAACGGTTTTCCAAGCATGAACACTCTCGAGGCTTCACCTTCTGGTTGTGTTCCATGATGTATTTGTAGGGTTTGTGCGATGCAGAAATGGATCTCAGGGAAAGGAAAGGGACCAAGTTATCTGAAACTAATTTTATAAGCAATTGGCAGTGTTTGATGTAGTTAGCCTCGAGAACCATTAGTCACAAAACCTGAAAAATGAAGCGACTAGTAGACAAGTGCAAAAGCAAAGATTTACGAACAGAAAGAATGAAGCAACAAAATAACAAGCTGGTGGTTTGATAGTTTGAATTAAGTTCAGCACAAAATGGCAGTTCCAGGCGTCCAACAAATTTCAGTACAAATCACAGTAAGCATCATCCACTACTAAGTTTTGTGCAGAAAAGGAATGCCCCCTCATTGCCCACAGCTGCTAGCTTTCCACAAAAGTAACAGAAGCAAGTCTACACAGATACCAAAAAACAGGTAAATCAGATACTTCAATTGCTGAAAAGGAAAAAAGTGAATCTCAAATTTCAAAATATCCAAAGTAATCGCAAATAATAATGTTTAGCAATAGAGTTACTTCTTTTTTTAATGCACAGATATTTCCTCAGCACACATGCACATGCACATGCACACACAATTGAGTATAGGGAGCTCTAGATACATTTCTGCCTAAATCCACAAAATTAAAGCAAAATAACCAGTTATTTTATATTGTAGGTATACGGCTCTTATTAGTTAAAGGGATCTCCTGATGTGCAGATTAAGAGTTCAGAAAGGATGTCTAAAACTGAAAATGCAATTGCTATAGTCATTACAAATGAAAGAAAAAAAGGTTATTATCATAACGTACTTAAACTAAATGCTGAAGCTGGAATGGTAAATTCCTAGGCCAACTTGAAACAGCCATCGATAGTTTCTTTCCCATATATCCAGTTTTTCCCGTTTTACATGCATTTAGTCACTTTTATAAATTAGAAATGACTGTTAAACAGAGGTCTAAAATAATTATAATTATAATTATTATTCATTGCTAACATACAGGGATCTTTAGAAACTAAAAGTGTTTAAGCTTGAAAGCTCTAATCAGTTAAAAAAAAAAAAGAGCTAACATTTCATCAACGAAAAAAACCCTAGATCACAGAAATTCGACAAAATGAACAAATAATGCTATATCTCGATAAACAAACTAATGAGTTTAGCTAACAGCTAGCAAAGACGAAAGATTGACGATAAGAGAAAATCATAACCTAAGCCCTGAACCCTAAATTACACAACCGATCAATATAAAGGGAAAAAAAAGAGAGAGTAAATCGCTGAATTGAAGAAGAAAAGAAACCTGGTGAAGATAACCTCGAAGATAGGTTGAAAAGAGAGAACAGATCACAGAGAAAAAGAAGACCTTTCTGTTTGGCGGTTGCCAACCTGCCTCTTCTCTCCTCCTCCCTCACCTGTGGCAGCTAGTTTAGGGGTTGTTTTTACTTTTTTTAGGCTTTGACATTTCGACTGAGGTGGCGTAACGATATACTAGCTTTTTGACTACGCGATGCTGTGATTCATATTTTTTTTATAAAAAAATTAGATATGATATTTTTCCGACGCTTTTTTACCCAATATTTTTTGAAATATAAATAAAGACTTATAAAAGTATTTAATTGAATAAATTAATAATTATTTGTATAAATAAATAATTATTAATAACAATTAAAAATAAAATTAAAAAAAATTAAAAGATAGATCAATGTATTTGATGTTTCTGTAATATAATATATTTACCTGATAATATTTATTTAAATTATTTTTTATTTAAATAATAACAAAAATAAATAAATAAATATATACATAATTTAATAAATTTATATTTTTTATAATAAAAAGTAATTCAATTTAAATCACAAGTTTGATGAGTTGATTACTTAATTTTTTTTTTCTTGAATTTATTCCGTTGATAAGATTACTTCAAATTAATTTTTATATTATTTAATTTAAAATAATTAGGTTAAGTGTTTTTATATTTGAATTATTATATTAAATTTAATAATAATATAAAACATTATACAATCTTAATTTTTTCTTTTTTACATTACAAATTTGTTGGGTACAAACAACAGTAAGTAAAAGCACGGGAGACAAACCAGTAAAAACCAAAATAGAAAGTTTAATTCGAATACCAAAATCAATAAAAAAAAAATAACCGTAACTATAATAATCCTATATATCCTAATATAATTTTAATGGAAACATGCTTGAAGAGGATTACCACGCTATCAAACTTAAAAATATATTTTACCTGGACATAACAGGCACATGCTCAGACCAGTTATGAAGCACAACTGTTGAGTTCATCTACGCTTTCTGCTTTATTTTATTTACGAAGAAGAAGGCTGAAGATTTTACAAAGCGGTCCCAACCACCAGTCTTGCTATAATTTAGTTTGCTTGACTAAGAAGAAACAAAAAGAAAAGATCAGCAGACTCAATGGATTAGACTCCTCGCCTCTGTCTTGAACACTCTTTCTCCACTGTACCAAACAAATTCCCCAATTTTCCAATTCCGCCCAATCCCCCTCCACATCAACCCCCACAAACATCATGCTAGCAATTTACGAGAAAAAAACAACCTCCCTCGACCTCTACCGTCCTCTCCGCAACTACATTGCCATGTTCTACTCCGAACGCGAAGCCCAAAACCTCGAAGATGATCTCCAAACCGTCAAACAATACCGTTCCGATCTCGAGCGCCAACCCGACCCGTCACCTACTTCCCGTCGCGACCTCCTCCAAAAATACTTCAAAGCCCTCTGCTTGATCGAAACCCGATTCCCAATCTCCCCCGACAATGACCACATCAATTCGGTCACTTTTGTCTGGTACGACGCGTTTAAGCAAAAACAGAAAGCGTCGCAGCAGAATATTCATTTAGAGAAGGCTGCTGCCCTTTTTAATTTGGGTGCCGTTTATAGTCAAATTGGATTGTCGTTTGATCGGGCCACGGTGGAGGGGAGGAGACAGGCGATTCATGCCTTTATTGCTGCCGCCGGTGCGTTTGCTTATTTGAGAGATAATGCGGCCGCGAAAGCCTCTGTGGGTACCAGTACTACGGTTGATGTGTCGGTTGAGTGTGTTGGGATGTTAGAGAGATTGATGCTCGCACAAGCGCAAGAGTGTGTCTTCGAGAATACTATTTCTAAAGGGAGCACCCCGGGTGTTTGTGCCAAGATTTCTCGGCAGGTCAGTCTGTTTTTTTATAGGTTAGATCGAATGAATGTGTGATTACTGCAAGTAAGTTTCTGTGCTAAGATTTTTTTTTGTTTGTGTCTTGGTGATCAATTTATACGAAAAAAACTCCAAGAAGTAACTCATGATGTCTTGTGAGTTGTGATCACTGGAAAGTTCGTAAATTTAGCTGATTTCTTGTGAATTGATGATGAATGTGTATGTTTTTCATGGTTTGGGTTGTTGTACTTTGTCATGATTTGGAAATGTGGATGCCATTGAGTTGGGAAATGAACATTTATGGGATTTTGGCGGGTTGTTTGTATTGTCCTCACAAACGGTGTGGATTTTTGTTTAAGTTATTCCAGTTCTTTTTTGGTGATTGTATGAATTTGTTTTGATAATTGGTTTGATATAGGTTGGGTTGTACTATGAGGAAGCTTTAGCAGCACTGAATGTTGCACCTCTAAAAGATCATTTTGACAGGGGTTGGACTGCTCATGTCCAACTAAAAGCAGCTCTGTTCTACGCAGAAGCTTGTTATTGGTATAGTTTGGAGCTTCATGAGAAAGAAGAAATTGCAGAGGAAATTGCACGGTTGAAGAGTGGGGCTAGTACATTAGCAGAGGCAAAGAAAAGTTCAAAGGGGGCTGCAGTACAGCTTCTGGATGCAATTAGCAAGCTGGAAGCCAATATCAACCGCAACCTGGACAGGGCTGTCAAGGAAAATGATAGAGTTTACCTCATGAGGGTTCCTTCCCCAAGTTTCTTACCCCCTCTACCAGCATTTTCCATGGTAAAGACCATGCCAATGAATGAGGTACTTGATGCCAGCAAGGAGAAGATGTTTGCTAGTCTTGTTCCAGACAGCAGCGCAAAAGCTCTTTCAAGGTACACTGAAATGGTTGACAATATTATCCGGACACAGGCTGAAAAATTGCAACAAGGGAGTGAGCTAACTCGAGTGAGGCTCAAAGAAATGGACCTGCCAGATTCTATTCTTTCTTTGGAAGGAAATTTTTCACTTCCAACAGATCTTAAAGAAGATGTAGAAGCAGTGCAGATTAGTCAGGGCCCAGCTGGCCTTGAAGCTGAGTTACAGCAACTTATGGATTTGAGGAGGGTTAACCAAGAATTGCTGGTCCAGACTGAAGAGCTTTTGCAAAAGGAAGCAACAGAGGATTCCCAGTTTAGAAGCCAATTTGGGACACAGTGTACTAGGCCTCAATCCAGCACTTTGACAAAGAACTTGCAGGATAGATTGAATAGGTTTGCAGCCAACTTAAAGCAAGCCACGGATAGCGATGCCAGAATTGAGCACTCAGTGAGGGATCATTCTGCACTCATGTCAATTCTTGATTGCCAACCGGTATGTCTTTTGAACTGCATCTGTTATTTGTCTGTGAATCATAGAAAATTTAACATGTTATCTGTTTTGCCTTTGCTATATATCCTGGGGTTTCTTGGGCATCAATATTGTGCCTGTTGTTATTTATGCAAATAGTTGCATTCATGCACTTGATGTGATGGGAGATCAATCATTTGAATAATAGAGTCATATGCATCTAAAATCATCACTGCTTGTCATCTTTCTTGATTTTTCTTGTGTTGAAAAACTGGTCATGATCTTGGAAGATATACAAATACTCTATTCTGTGGAATAATAATTTTGTAGCAATCTCATTTCCATTTTACTCTTATCAGATAGAATCTGCACTTCCAAGTTTAACTAGGCCAATAATGTCTTTGGACGCTAATGAAGATGCTATAGTAGGGGCCTTGAAGCAGAGCTTGGTATGTATCTTCTTTCTAAACTCTAATTTTCAACTGTGTTGTTGGGTGGTTGTATTACTTTTCCTTTTCCCTTATGAAATCAACCTTGTTCCTTCAACAGTGAAAAGAAAAAGGAAAAATGAACTGAATGTGTTTCTGTTGCTGCTTCTTCTTGCCCTAACTATTTTTCATTTATTCTCCTCAATGGAAGGTTTCCCTTGATATTTCATGGAGTAGGTCCTAGTAATCTGATATGTATTTCATTTTTCTTGGGATGCTCTTTACAGTTAGTTTTGTAAGGACATGTTATTTTGTGTTGTCATCAACAGTATCAAGCTTTGACAGAATGGAATGCTTTAGGCATGGCTAGTTTATAGCTGGCATGGATAATTTACATTTATAACTCCATATAGTTAGCTTTACATCCCCTTGCCCTTATGGATATATTACTGCTAGTATTAGTGTTGAAAGACCCTGACCAAATTTTGAGGTCATTGCTGACAATGTAATTCGCACCCTATATAAAGAAAGGCAGCTGGATGGGAATAACCTAATCATTGTCATTGGCAAGTGGAGCAAAAATTTCTTAGTATTTTGGCATGTGAAATCCTAGCCGTTGTATTTAAAAGAAATGTTAAATGTGATTTAAACCATAGATGGATGATGGTCAAAACTTTGGCATACAAGCAAAATATTGCAAGAAAGAGTTTTAGACCATGAATTATTGGTAAAGCAAGCTAAAGAATATTTTAATTTGGTCCTTGATGAATTTCATTTTTGTAGTTTCAACAGGTATTGCTTTCATCTAAAAAACTGTGAGCGTATTTTCTTCTCATCTATGCAGAGGCAATTGGAGACTCTTGGTGCTCAGCGAGCTGGTCTCGAGGACATGCTCAAAGAGATGAAATGGAAGGTGAGATTAAATATTTTCTGGTCCTTGACAACTTCTATACACATGCTAACCTTTTACTTTTTGTAAGAATTTGAGAAACCAGCATAAGTTTTGACGCATGAGGATGCATGGACCTCACTTTCTTGCACTCCATACTTCTTTTTTTGTATGTTTTTTTTTTCCTCTTCTTTTCGTGACTTGCTTTATTGGGCTATATTACATGTATGGTTTCAGGATGATGTACTACCAAAGTTGATGACATCTGCTGGGTCCTACGAAGATCTTTTCAGGAAAGAGATAGCAAAATATGATCCCATCTGTGAAGACATTGCTCAAAATATTGAGGGACAAGAACAGTTGCTGCTGCAAATTCAGGTATATTTCTTTTACTCATTGATCTTTGGAATTGATTTGCTATCCCTCGTTGAGAACCAGGATATCTGCTTTCATCTTTCTTCATGTTCTTAAGATGATAGTAGCCTACCTGCTTAAAAAAAATTACAATAACTAGAAGAATATGTATCCTTTGTCGAGACTGGTCTTGCCCAAGCTTTGTTGTGTAAGCTTGTAACTGGAGTTGTTGAAAGGTTTGCCAATTGTGGCCAATACAGATTGCAATTTGAGGGGCAACATATTTTGCTGTTAATTTGAACAAATGAGGTGGCTAAATTAGCTGGCAATGGCTGTGTCCCTTTTGCAGCCCAAAAATTGACAATAAAGAGGAGTCTCTACAATTACATTGGTAGGACTCCGTTTAAATCAGCATGGATAGATAAATTCATTTTGTTATTATTGAAGCTTAGTTGATGAGTTATTCTTTTTGTGCCTTAGATTTCAATGGTCGTAGAAAGCAATTCAGCAATCATTTACTAAGCTCGTTTCTGAATTGTTAGCTTGTTATGAAGTCAATTTCTTTTCCTAAAATTATAGGCTGTCCTTGTTTACAGGCTCGGAATGAAGAGTTTTCTGCTGTCTTTAACCTTCAAGATTACAAAGGTAGGTTTTTTCTTGTATAATTGTTGTTTCAATACTGTCTGAATGGGTTTCTTGAATTTAAATGTTAATTATGCATGTATTTGATCTACATGTTGCTGTCCCTTTTGTTTAAATACTGCAGAGTTTATAATTCCACTATGTTGCTTATTTTGCTCTCTCTAGAAATTGGAACACGATCATTCTATCAAACCATTGTTACAAATAAATAAAAAAATGTGTGTGTGTGTGTGTGTGTGCGTGTATTCTAGACTTCAATGAAAATGACATGAAGAATTTAATTTCTTTATAATACTTGATTAGTTTCCATCCCTAGGCTTTCTGATGACATGTTTTTCTTGAAGGTGGCTAGTTTATCTCAAAATGAGAGATCATATTCTTGTTTCAGTGCTGCGCTTGACCTTCACATTCATAGGGTAAATGAAACGCATGCACCTTTGACACAAATCTCCCTCACAATTTGTTTCAGCATCTCGTGAGAAGTGTTATAAGCAAATACAGGCTGCCATAGCCAAGTATCGAGAAATAAAGGAGAACATCAACGAGGGATTGAAGTTTTATGTTAGTCTTCAGGTAAACACTTCTCTGTTGCATATATCTGTGCTGTTCAGGATGTGAACTCCTGAACTTATGATCAAGTAGAACATGCTCACTTCTTTAAAGTGCCTACTACAATTATTTTATTTTCTTCCTGTATGCTTTTAAATTTTACATCCCATGTCCATGCCTTTCCTTTGTCTCAGGCACTATGAATTCTTTTTTATGGGTTTTAAACTAGTTTAGCTGGGTTACTTTCCGAAGGGTTGATATAAGAAATATATTTGTGAAACAGGATGCCATCACCAATATCAAACAGCAGTGCAGTGATTTTGTGATGACCAGAAATATCCAGTGTCAAGAAATGATTGAAGATGTACAAAGACAAATGGCTGGACTAAGTTTTCAAGACCATAAGAATACAGGCTCATACAGCTATCCTGCAGTAAACCAGCCCCATCAAACTCAAAGATCCAGTTCGCATCCTCCATCAGATCCTCAAAATGTTCCGCATCCGCATCCTCAGCCCCAGACACGGTACTTTCAGCCTCCTGGGCAGTCTACAATGCCTGGTTATGCTCACCCTCCCCCCCCTTATACAACACCACAGCAGCCACCTCCTTATCATATGCGCCCTGCTCCTGGTGCTCCTTACCCACCTCGACAGGTTCAGCAACCACCAACAAACCAGGAGTATGGTCAACCTGCCTATCCAGGGTGGCGGGGCCCATACTACAATGCCCATGGACAACAACCTGGATCTCTTGCTCGGCCTACTTACACTATTCGAGGTCCATACCCTCCTCCTCACCAAGGCTATTATAAACAGTAGTTTTCTTTTGACTTAATAATTTGATCTATCGTGTGTTATTTTTGTTGCTTGATCTCATCCTTGGCGGGATAGATTGGATTTAGCTAGAGCATTTGGTTGCAAAGTGTAATTATCATGAATAACCATTGGCTTTGAATAATCTCTGTACATGTTATGCATGTGTATATCTTGTTAATTCAAACATAGAGAGGTGATGCAGTATAAAGATAAATTTCCATTAATTTATTTGTAATTTTATTACTTCATTGCTTTTATGCACCTTAGAACTTGATGTATTGTTTGGGTTTGGTTGGTGTGAACGTGCTTCTAAGCCATTCGATCAATATTCCACAACCAGGAGTTTAGATTGAAAATTACAAGGGGTTTGGGATATAGAAGTACAATCAATTGCTAAAACATTCCATCACATGTAAGAAATGTGATTACTGGCCTTCCCTCTATTGTTTAGTTAGTTACTAACCATTTAACCGCTATTCGCTGGTTATAATTTTTTTTAAAAAAAATATATTGGATATACAAGTTGTTTTAATGTGGTTTTTTATATAAAAAAATTTAAAGTTTAAATTAAAAAGTTTATACAAGCAAGATCAAGATATTGTATAAAATAAAATGAGATATGTATTTGTTTATGTTTATTGAATTTATTTATTTAAATAAATAAAAAAATAAATCTACACTCTAAAAAATAAATGACTTAAAAAAATAAACAAACTAATTGAATAAATTCACGCTATAAAAATTATTACGCAAAGCCAAACATATCAATAATATAATTTAAAAATAAATATTTTTTATTTTAAAAAATAAAATTTATTTGTATAAAAAAACATTATTGATGAATTAAAATAATAACTTGAAAAATAAAATATAAACAAAGATTATACTCTTTTTTTTTAAAAAGTAAAAATTGAAAAATATTTTATTAAATAAAATCCAAAAAACATTTTAATTAATTTCAAATAAAACTAAATATCTGCTAGGCCGTGCATCCCAAACATATTTTTAACCAATCTATTTTAATTAATTTAAATTTAAACTAAAAAAGTTAAGGTGAAAAATTGTCAGCACGCCTTGAGACGGCCAAAACATAAGGGCTTCTTATTTTATTTCGTTTTAACTTATTTAAGTCTTCCTGTATTTTTGGTTCAAGGGGCGGACGTCGTTTGGCCCTTATTATCTTTTTCTTTTTTTTAAAAAAAAGAAATAATGCGTAGTTGCTTTTTCAAATCTTGACTATCAAATAGATAATAAAAAAAAATTAAAATGAGGTTTTTTAATTTTAAAAAATATTTTTTAACTTATTTTAGCTTAAAAATATTTAGAAAACACTTTTATAATCTCAATAAATTAATTTCTCAATCCAAAACACCTCTAAAGCCCTGTTTATTTAATGAAAAGTGATTTTCTAAAAACTATTTTTAAAAAAATTTCTATGTTTGTTTGTTATTAGAAAGTTAGTTAATAAAAAACACTTTTCAGTTAAAAAAAAATTTGATTTGGTTTTCAGAAAAATAATTTATTTTGGGTGGAAAACACCTTTCAGAAGCTGTGAAAAATTTAGAAATATCATGTTATTTGCTGATTATATCAAATTTGGTCCTCAAACTTTTAATTGCTATATATTTTGTTTTGAATCTTTTTTTTCCTTCAATTTCATTCCTTAGAATTTGATTTAATTTGATTTTTATATCAATTTTAGTTCTTATTTTTATGATTGTTATTTGCTTTTCTCTTAACATTTTCATAATTGAATTTTTTTTATCTATCAGATTTGGTCCTTATTCTTTTGATTGTTATTTATTTTATTTGAAATGATTTATGAAATTAGATTTTTTTTTTAATTTTATTTTCATTCAACTTTTTAATTTGTAAGATTTGTTCCTCAATATTTTAATAAACTTGAAAAAAAAATATTAACAATTTATTTTTCAGCTCATTTTCCATAACATAGTTAAACACTGGAAAATATTTTCCAACTTATTTTCTATGATACTACTAAATATCAAAAAATAATTTACTTTTCAGGAACCTATTTTTCAAGTAAATTATTTTTTTTTAAAAAAACTACTTTCTAGTAAACAAACAGGATCTAAATTGATCCAAAAATACAAATAAAATTGAAAGACTTTTCTTGCTCAACCTTAATTTACTTTTTTTTAGTCAGCAAAATAAAGGGAAAAACTCAATAGAACTTCTATTATAAAATAAAACTCATTAACATAAAGAATAATTTTTTTTTTGTCGTGATGCGGATGAGAAATGAATTTATTTCTCCTTTTTTATTTTCTGACACCTTTAATTTTATCTCTCAAATTTAGAGAGGGAAACATAAATAAAATGGAATTTTGTACAAAAAAAAAAACCCCAAAAACATGAGAACTAAATATAACTTTATCATGCGAATTTGAGATAGTCCATCATGGTATTTTTTTTTCTCAGTTTAGTTCTTGGTATTTTAATTGTATCTTAATCCTACAAACTAAAACCATATCTTATTAAATAGACCCATAATTAAACTTTAAAATCTTATGAAAACTTTCATATCTTAAAAAACACAAATAGATATGGTCAGTACTGATAAAAAACAAATAATATAACATAAAAAGAATAATAATAAAAAAATCACAATTCTAAACTCACAATAAACTGTAAGATAATGAGCTGGCATTTTAGTTTTTAGTTTTTAATTATAATATAGTTATAACTAGTCGTAACCCAATAGCTTTGTATTATTAGGATTTTGTTTTCTTTCCCATTTCTTTTGGAATTCCTATTTTGTACGGCACACAGGGGCGCCCCATGTATGTATCTATGTAAGACCCATGATATACATGTTAGACATGAATTCTAAAGATTTTAATTTTTTTTAGAAACATAATAATACTTTAATTTTATAAAAAATTATAGTCAGAAAAAAAGAAAAAACTAGAACTTTTTGTTCATATGCCATATTTTTTTAATCCAAAAAACTGGAAAATATACTAAATTTGAAAAATATATTATAAAAGTTTTTCATAATTTTTCTTTACAAAGTTTCTCATTTTTTCTAAATAAAGAAAAGACAGACAATATTTTTTTTATATACAAGCATTTTTTAAAAAAATTATAAAAGATTATTGTTTCTTACATTTTTATATTTAGTTAGTACTGTCATAAATTTAGTTTTTATTATAAATATAATATAAATATTTTTGAGCTAACAATATAATTTTTCATGGTAGTTCTTAATTTGAATGAAAAAAATATATAATTAGATTATTTCAAATACAAAATATTAAGGTGATTGTTATAAAATATGGTTTTGATTTTTTTAAAAAATAGTTGTAATCTTGATATATTTCTTATTTTTCTGGTGTAAAATTTATATTCATTTTTAATAAATATTGAATATATTTTTAAAATTTTTTATTGAAAAAGAAAAACCAGAAAAGAAAAGGAAAACTAAAAATTGAAAAGAAAAAGGGTTTTAACGCACCTCTAGTTTTCTTGTGTACTCAAAGAACACCCCCTTCCCTGGATGAGTTAAGGGACTATCCCTTTCTATTGTTTCTGCTTGTTCTATACCTGATATTGAACACTGTGCAATTTCAGACGCTAGCTCACTTCCTCGGAAGTTTTCATTGGTGTTTAGAGCCTCCCATCACGGGAAAGGCTGGTGTTCCAGCTACTATATGTGGGTTCTTGAACGGGATTATGCGGTCAGCGGCTATAAGCGTATTAATTTAAGAGAGCATGACACCCATATCCATCACGTAAGAGTGTTTAATATGTATCCTGCGGAACCAGTGGATTGATGATCAGACACCTGCACATCCTATGATAAGAAAACGGCAGGCTACCAAAATCAGAAAGGGGGGGGGGGGGGGGGGGATCTTTAAGTACACAAAGAGGCAAAATCTGCCAGTTTAGTTCAAGTTTCCTGTTTTTTCAGGGGTTTTTACCGTTACTGCATTAGAGATTCGCAGAATTGCTCAAATTGCTTTCAAGAAAAAAGATGTTTGCAGTGCATGATCTCCAGTGCATTGGCGTTTGGTTTCACTAGTTTTGTTGTCTTGTATTTAGGTTACTCGAGTTTTCATTTTTATCTTATTATTAATTATAATATTATCATCTTGTACATTGGAGGACGATACACATTGAAGAAGTGGCTTTCATCTCTAGCTATTTGTCTGTTTGCCTTAGTTGGCAAAGCTTTACAAGTTCAGGCCACCAGTTTATTCATTTTAATTTACTATTTTATTCTAAGCATCCTTGAGCTGTCCACCCTCAGGACTCATATCTTCTGAATGACAAGATTAACACCGTGCTCGGGCTCCAAAAGCAAACCCAAGGTAGGGGAGTGACGATAGTTTGGGGAGATGCTAAGATTGAAACTGGATAAGATCATAGCAAGCAAGACTTTCAATTGTATCATCCCTAATTTATTGCCGGGACACAGCCGAGCCCCAACTCCGAAAGGTATATAGGCATGTGAAGACTTGCATGCACCTGAAACTCCGTCAATGAACCTTTCAGGATTGAACTTGTCCGCGTCAGGCCCCCAAAGGTCAGGGTCGCGGTGCAATGCTGGTGCCCATATCCAAATGTTTACACCTTTTGGAACCTGCATATTACAAAGCTTCACATCTTGCAGGGCTCGCCTTGATACCAACGCCACTGGCGGGTAAAGCCTGAGCACCTCTAATATCACCATCTTTAACTGCAGTTAATTAAGGGTATATTGAAGTTAAAATAACTAGTTATATGTGCTTTTTAATGGACCAATCAGCTACCTACCACTTTCATCTTGCCAAGCATATTGAAATTCGGGAGATGACCACCACAGACTTGCTTAACTTCGGACCGGGCACGAGCTTGCCATTCAGGATTTGAAGCTAATAGCATTAAACCCCACATTGCAGAAATAGCAGTCCCCTCAGAGGCAGCAAGCAACATATCCTTGCAGTTATCAACTATGAACTCATGAGCACTTGATGGACCAGGCCCACCATTTTCGGAACCTTCCAAGAGCACTTGCAATATGTCCTTAGTTGTGCTAGATCCACAGCGGTCCTTCGCTATGTCCAAAATCATCGAATGGATCTCCTTTGCCAATCTCCAAGCATTTCTATTTGCTTTAGTAGGAAGATATCTGATTCAAGGAAAAAAAAAATGGAGTGCAATTGACAACTCACCATTGCTTAATTACATATATATATGTATATACAAGGAGATCGAGGAGAGGAGAGGAGAGGACTTGCCTCAAGAATGGAATCCCAATTGTCGTTGGTGTTCCCATTGCCTTAAAAAGAGTGTGACACCTTGCAGTTACGTTCATTCCTCTACAATGATCATGCCCGAACACAAGCTTTGAGATTATGCAGGAGGTGAAGCTTCTCATGTGGCTATCCACCATGATATCTGCATCTAATCCATCCTTGGATTCCATTAATATTCTTTCCCATGATTTAATCACAGTGCTACCAGATTCAACAATTATGTTCAAAGTATCCTGCATAACACAAGGTCCCCACATCATAAACTGAGAATTAATTAAGCTGTAAATTCAATTTAAGCCGACCTTGTCCACATAGAGCTGGGGGCTTAAAATCTTTCTCTGGTGAGACCAAGCCGGTCCATTTGATGTAATAACGCCTTTGCCTAACAGAACTCCCCTGTCCTTCTGTAGATAAGCAGGTTTTCCCAGGTCCAACGATCTAAAGAGTTTTATTTCCTTCACCATGAACGGATTAGTGGCATACAAGAAGTGCAACGCCCCAAGTTTAAACATGAACGTGTTACCTGTCATTTTTTGAAAAGTAATTAACCACACCATAATGTTGAAATAATTAATATCCCTAAATAATTTTATGATAAAAGGAGCACCCATGCACACCAGATGAAAAGAAATGTGATACAGCAAAAGAATTGTATAATTATGCAAGAAAATACCATATTTCTTGCACCAATGCTTGAAACTTGGGAAACCTGAAAAACTGTCGCTTTCCATGCTTGGAGTACTTTCACTTCTATTCTGAACTATAGCTTGCTTAATTTCTGGAATGTTTCCCAGTAGAAAATTAGGCTGGGGACCTCCGATTCCTTGCTTTCTAAGCCTTAGCTCGGGCCTCCACCAGAAAGAGTAGTAGAGATAAACGATCAAGCTCCATGTCAGAAGCAAAACAAGACAAGTGAAATTGTAGGAGATGGGGAACCCTTCCATTGCTAGCTCTTACAGGTCGTATAAACCAAAGGAGCTTGGATGCAAGTTTAACGAAGAGCAAGGCTAATATTTATACTTGGCAGCCAGTTTATGAACACACGGAATGCTATTTTAAACACGAGATAAAGAATGCAAGAGTATATAAAAGCATCAAATCAATCAGAAAAAAAGAAAGAAAAAGAAATAAATTGAAGGGAGACAAAAGAAAAAATAAAGGAATTTAGGGTTTTATTCTTCCCAGAGTAACAGCTCAATCCCCGATCTTCTTGATTTTGATAATAAACCCCTTTACTCTTTCTTACTTCACAATTTTTGCTTGAATGAATTAGTTGATCATGAAGGTAACTATTTTCTTATTATTATATAGTACGTATATATTATTGTCTGGTATTTTTCGGGTTGATTGGTTGACACGTGTATCATGAAATAACTAAATTGATACATTTGATTTTGTAATGATTGAATTGTTAATGGGTTATTGAAGTGTTTTTATTTAGATTGTCATTTTGTTTTCTAGTATTATTATATATAGAAAGAATTATTTTACATACTTGCTCTAGTGTGCAAATAAAAATATCAACAAAAAATATCAAATAATTATCATTATATTTCATTTAATAACTAAAGAATCTTTATATTAAATATTACAATTTTACCATAAAAAAAATTAGCCACCTCCCCCGCCCCTTTCCTTTTATTCTAGCAGGTTGCAATTAATTAATGAAACCAAGTTTTTATGCAGAAAAGACCAATAAAGCAACTCTGTTTACACTATGCGTATAATGATCGCTAGTCCTGCGGTAGATATTGCATATTCCATCGTACGACTTCTCCTCTCACTATCGACGTACGTGCTTGCTACGAACCCATATATATACACTGAAAAATACTAAATTATTAAAGAGTTAATTCAATTTAAAAATTTAAATTTTTAGATAAAATTATAGGATATGATTTATATTATTCTCTAATATATCCCCTCAAGTGAAAGCTCTTTGGATATGAAATTTGCACAGACCTATATAATCTTGTGCTTAATTTTTATCAAATAAATGGAGATGGTGAGATTCGAACTCGAGACTACTTGATCATCAAGGTTCTGATACTATGTCAAAAAATCAATTTAACCTAAAAACTTAAACTTTTAATAAGATCTTAAAATATAATTTATATTATTCTCTAATATATAATTCAGCCACCCAAAACTCCTACTTTTCCTGCCATCAACACCCAAAAAACAATACCCAAAACACTGGACTGAAACTAGGAAAAAAAAACTTGATTACCTGTTAGAAAAAAATCTATTACAAAGAGATAATTCCAACCACTCTAATCCTCTCTCCATCAAAACCTGCCTTAACATGCAGTAACCCTCTTTCCCTCTCTACCACTTAGGTTTTTACTTTGATTTGGTTAGGTTTCAAAAAAATCTTTAAAGAGAGAGAAAATTAATGATGTCCGAAGAGAGAGGAATTATGCCTTAAAAAGAGAGAATTTTCAATACATTATTTATTTGTGTTTCTGATGTATTATATATAAAAGTAATTTAATTTTTCAGTTCAATTTAAAAATTTGTGCTAACCCAATATCTAAAGTACTGTAATTTTCAAAAGAATAGAGAGAAAAAAAAAAGAAATGATATAATTACAGGGTGGTTATGGTAATTTTTCCTTAAACAAATTTCAATAAAAGATTTTTGCTTCTCGATCTATTGTCAATTTTTAATTTCCTATTTTAGAATAAAATTCAGTTTGTTTAGAATTAATTGTCAAATCTGATGATTTTAGTCCATTATCTACCAATATAAGGACATGGCATTGATAGATGATAGAAAATATTATGATGAATACTTAAAAAATCTACTACAAAGAATAATTGAAGTTAATTTGATAAGATTTGGAGAGTAGATTATAGATTTCACATGCATGCATCTATTTATAATTATTCACACACACACGTAATTAAATTTGTTTTCTGATTGCAAAGAAAAAAATGCATATTAAGTTTATTAATTTTGTGATTGGTTTCAAAATTACAACACACACATATCAAATCTATATTCTGATATATAATATATTACGTACATTTATTTTATTGTTGATTTCAAAATTAAAATACTAATCCATACCTGAAACAGATGATGTATTCGTGAATGTCTATATATATTCTGACGTTAATAAAAAAAAAAACACTATTAATTCCTCTGGAAATCGCCCTAGAATTTACAAAACTGCACATTATTTTCACAAGTCAGAACTGCACTTGTTATTCTCTTCTGGGTAGCTGATTGGTTCACACTGCATGTGGAACCCTAAACAAATTTAGACTTTGCCCAGCACAATTTATACGAGTCAATCGTACAAAAACTATGCTATATATAAGAGATAACGTAGCTCCCTGCAGATTTATTAAGCTGACCCACAATGTCATCCAGCCAACCGACCATGTCAACTTAGCTGCCCCGTTATTTTTCGTCGCTTTTCAGATATATCCTAGGGTTTCTTGGGCATCAATATTGTGCCTGTTGTTATTTATGCAAATAGTTGCATTCATGCGCGAACTTGATGCGATGGAAGATCAATCATTTGAATAATATTAGTGCCATTTGCATCTAAAATCATTCATTGCTTGTCATCTTTCTTAATTTTTCTTGTGTTGAAAACCTTGTTCGACATGATCTTCTTTTCATTTTACTTTTATCGGATAGGATCTGCACTTCCAATTTTAGCTAGGCCAATAATGTCTTTGGACGCTAATGAAGATGCTATATAGGAGGGGCCTTGAAGCAGAGCTTGGTTTCTATGGTTTCTATCTTCTTTCTAAATTCTAATTTTCGACGATATTGTTGGGCGGTGGTTGTGTTACCTTTCCTTGATTTTCCCTTATGAAAGCAACCTTGTTTCCTTTAACAGTGAAAAGAAAAAGGAAAAATGAACTGAATGTGTTTCTGTAGAATTTATATTTTTATGTTTTTAACTAAATTTCTTTTATAAATGTTGTATATTGATAAATTCAAATAAAATAGACCCAAAAATTCCTTTAATATAGACCCAAAAAACCCTCTAAAAAAGAAAAAAAATCAAAAAACACCCAAAAAACATGAGCTCGGGTGAGGATCTCGAGCCCACGTACCAGGAACATGGGCTCAAACAAGTATCAATATTGTGCTTGTTGTTATTTATGCAAATAGTTGCATTCATGCGCGCACTTGATGTGATGGAAGATCAATCATTTGAATAATATTAAGGCCATTTGCATCTAAAATCATTCATTGCTTGTCATCTTTCTTGATTTTTCTTGTGTTGAAAACCTTGGTCAGGATCTCCTTTTCATTTTACTCTTATCAGATAGGATCGGCACTTCCAATTTTAGCTTGGCCAATAATGTCTTTGGACGCTAATGAAGATGCTATATAGGAGGGGCCTTGAAGCAGAGCTTGGTTTCTATCTTCTTTCTAGACTCTAATTTTCGATGGTATATATTGTTGGGCGGTGGTTGTGTTACCTTTCCTTAATTTTCCCTTATGAAATCAACCTTGTTTCCTTTAACAATGAAAAGAAAAGGGAAAAATGAACTGAATGTGTTTCTGTAAAATTTATATTTTTATGTTTTTAACTAAATTTATTTTATAAATGTTGCATATTGATAAATCCAAATAAAATGGACCCAAAAATTCCTTTAATATAGATCCAAAAAACCCTCTAAAAAAGAAATTTTTTTTGAAAAAACACTCAAGAAACATGAGCTCGGGTGAGGATCTCGAGCCCACGTACCAGGAACATGGGCTCAAGCAAGTATCAATATTGTGCCTGTTGTTATTTATGCAAATAGTTGCATTCATGCGCGCACTTGATGTGATGGAAGATCAATCATTTGAATAATATTAGGGCCATTTGCATCTAAAATCATTCATTGCTTGTCATCTTTCTTGATTTTTCTTGTGTTGAAAACCTTGTTCAACATGATCTCTTTTTCATTTTACTCTTATCAGATAGGATCTGCACTTCCAAGTTTAGCTAGGCCAATAATGTCTTTGGACGCTAATGAAGATGCTATATAGGAGGGGCCTTGAAGCAGAGCTTGGTTTCTATCTTCTTTCTAAATTTTAATTTTCGACGGTATTGTTGGGCGGTGGTTGTGTTACCTTTCCTTGATTTTCCCTTATGAAAGCAACCTTTTTTCCTTTAACAGTGAAAAGAAAAGGAAAAAATGAACTGAATGTGTTTCTGTAGAATTTATATTCCTTTAACAGTGAAAAGAAAAGGAAAAAATGAACTGAATGTGTTTCTGTAGAATTTATATTTTTATGTTTTTAACTAAATTTCTTTTATAAATGTTGCCTACTGATAAATCCAAATAAAATGGACCCAAAAATTCCTTTAATATAGATCCAAAAAACCCTCTAAAAAAGAAAAAAAATCTAAAAAAAACACCCAAAAAACATGAGCTCGGGTGAGGATCTCGAGCCCACGTACCAGGAACATGGGCTCAAGCAAGTATCCCGAGCCCATGCTCCCATGGACACTGTGAAGTGCATTGGGCGTCCACCCAGTGCATATACGCTCAACAAGTGATGGGCATGCACACTGACATGATCGTGAGCTCAGATTATCACACCCGAGCCCGGCATATTTGGGTCTATACAGCATGCATGAACCCACTTTTCATCTCTAATGGGCTCAGGCACCTTGCCCGAACCCAACACTCGCTATAAAAGTTTTTTAGACCCCATGCGAGTCCCTTGGTATATATTTTGCACTGGTACAATATGTATTATTTTGAGTAGAATATAATTTAAAATATCATAAAAATAAAATTACATTTCAGCCTCTCATCTCCATAAAAGAACAAGATTCATGGGATAAATATATCATGAATCCTTTAAGTCAAAGGTTCTTAATTTCTTCTTTCCCAATATTTTTAGCATACATATTTTCAGAGTTCATCTCTCTAAAATATCATTGCATCTTCTCTTTCTACAAAGTTATTGACTTTACTATCGGAGAGTTATCATGTCCCCATCTTTTACAAGTATCAACTACCAGTCACCTTACTTACTCACTTGTTATTACTACAGTTACTAATTATCTGCTTTACCAGACATCACCTATTTTCACTTACTAACTCTCTGGACTTTTCATATCAAGTCACTAAATACTTTAACTGTGGATAATGGATCAGATTGCTTAAACTAAAAAATCAATTAATTATCCAACACATCACTCTTATTCCTAAATATCTTGAATTTAAGGACTCATCACACATGGTAAATTATATTCATTATTACAAAAGACATGTTGCATGAATATGAAATTAACGTAGATATCAAAACCTTTTTTTTCATGAAAATATCAATATTTTGCATAATAGTAATAGTAATAGTAAGAAGAAGAAGTAATTACACAATCATATTTATTTTATTGAAAATATATACATGACATCAAAATATTAATAAAAATAAATAAAGAGAGAAGAAGAAGAAAACAATATAATCAAATTTACCTTTCTGCCTTCATTAATGCATTCTTATAAAGGTTTAATGACATTTTGCTCCTAAACTATTGGGGTTGTGGCACAACAAGGAATATATATCAATTTAAGCAATTTTATCATTAAACTATTATATTTTAAGCAAATATTGTCCCTATGCTTGATTTAATAATTTGTAGAAATAAAACATAAAAGAGTAATTAATCTAAAAAATATATAATAAAAAACAAAATAGATATCTTATTCTCATTTAATATTTATGAGCATATTTTTTGATATTATATCCATATAAAATAATTCACAAAGTAATTATTAATATTATCATAAAAAAAACTATAATTTTATTTGAAAATTATGGAGAGTTATATAATAATTTAAATATCATTTTAATTATTTTATTTAAAAAATTTTTATTCAAAATTCAAAAAAAAAACAAATTGTAATATTAAAATGGGCTTCTAATGATGACCTTGTGCTCCTAGCCTTAAAAAAAATAATTCTTTCTTGTAAAATTATTTTTTAATATGAGTTCATAATTTTTTAAGAAATTGAGTGTACATCAAAGTATATAAAAAGAAGTAGATTTCAACACATAAAATGGTCATGTAAGATGATGAAATCGAAAGAAAAAAATAATGGTAAAAAAACTTTGTTTCTTGAACAGTTCTGTTTATAATAAACCATGTTTATTATTGCTACAGTAGGCTACATGGAAAAAGAGAGAGTAAAAAGACATTGTGTTTTAGGTTTTAATTTACTTGTAATATGAGCTACTCAATGACCTGAAACAACAGGAGGTTTAATAACTAGTTATAGTATAAGATTGCATGCAGTGTGTCCATATATACGTATTCATATGTAGTTTTATACACGTGATTGTAATAAAGTTAGTTTTGCTTTTCTCTATGTTTTTTCCGAGTGTACAAAGTGTTAAATATTAATATTTATAACATTCACGGTATACTGACAGCTTCCTTTCTTAACAACATGATCCAAAGTACTGGTTGTATATGATGTTGTTGATTTGGTTATTAATTCCTCATTGGAGTAACCAGGTCCCTCTTTAATTTGGTTGTATTTGATGTTTGAGGTAAAAAAAAAGAGTAATTTTTCTCACCATGTGTTTAATCAATATATCTAGCTATTGCATGTATTTTATTTATTAAAAAAACAAACGTTTTCGTGTTTCAATATCTATAAAAGTAATTAAATTGTTGTCTTTGTTGCACTTTCTCAGTAAAAGTAATTAAATTGTTAGACGATAACAAAGATTGACATGCATACGTGTGTGTGTGTGTATTAGTTTTGGTGTCCGTGCATGCTTCACAACCAATATTAAATATTATTGTATATTAATACAAATATGGTGTTTTATTAGTGTATTATGTTATTTAATTAAGTGTATTATGAAAGTATGTTTGATGTTATTTGCAAGTAGTGTAGATTGTAAAAAATATTTATAATTAAGCTGATGCAAAAGAAAATGAATTGAAAGAAAAAAATATATACAAAAATATTTATAAACTTGTACAAAAATAGATGTTAGCATATGAACGTGATAGGATCTGCCAAGCAAAAAGAGATATGTTGCAGCTAAAAAAACAAAAGTTGTGACAAAAGCTTTAATAGTGTCCTCGAGTTGAATTCTGTCGGTGAAGCAGAGATTCAAAGCAATGTTAATTGTTAATGTAGTTGTATGTCTAAATCAGAGGTTGAATTTTGTCGGTGAAGCAGAGATTCAAAGCAATATTTTTAATGTAGTTGAATGTCTAAATCAAAGGTCAAGTGGAGTAAAAAAGAGTAAGTCATCTAGTTAAGAGTGGATAATAACGAAAAAACGATGTGAAGTTATTAGTAATGCCTCTGAATAATAGAGGGGCAATTAAACATATGCATATGATTAATTATTTGATTAGTGAAGGAATTAAACATATGCATGTGATTATTTGATTAATGACAGTGGTTAGAACATTTATGATCATCATTGTATATATTTAATCCCCTTTTCAATTTAGTGTCATGGGTACTGTAATGGTGTTAAATTTGTCGGGGTACAAACAACACGTACAGTGGGCAATGACAGTTTGTAGGACAGTACTATCGAAATCAACAGTGTAGATAGAATCGACAGTAGAGGTTGATGATGAGCCTAGACAATGGATAGTCCAAGGCTCGGCGAAAACACTACTAGCACGCATGACAAGAACATGCATAGGCAATGACAGCGTGTATCGAGAATGACAAATTCAGCAATAATGCATGCCTAACAATTTAGCAGGATATAAGTTGATGTTAAACGTAAATTAATTTTGATTTAAACGACAAACAGTCCAAGGCATGCAAGCACGCCTATTCTGGCAGCAAGTAAGTTGGCAGAATAGTTGGTTTGTTGAGTGATAGACCATGAAAGATGCGACAGTTGGGGCAGTTATTGGTAGTTTCCTGTTTTGGACAAAACTAACCATATATGTTCCTAGTCTTTAGGGATAGTTTTTATTGTAATCTTTCATGTATGTAGTTTTTACATAGGTTGTATACAAGAGTGTGTAGTATGCAGAATCATTGTGTCATAACACACACAAACGAATTTATGTATTTTTTTTGTTGAGATTAATAAAAGATTAGGATTTCTTCATGTAATTCAATCAGTGTGTTAAACTGTGCATATCTTTTCTACTTGTCTTGCAACATGGGATAGTGTAAGGGAAATCTCTTAAGGATAAATATTTAGTTGTTAGACAAATACAAGTGAGTTAACAGAGAGAAGGTTGAGTTTGGCAGGGCTGGACGGCCGCATAAAGGCTGAAATTTTGACAAGAAAATCGACCTTGTTTTCAATCTTGAATAGTGCATGTAAGCCAACAATAAAGGTATGAAGAAATTTCTTTATAACCATGAAGCTATTTTTGCATAAAAATACCTCATAGCGTAGGTCTGTTCAAACAACAATACCAAACAAATGATAGGCTTGGAAGACAACCTGTGTGCTTACTTTTGTTTTAGGTTGATTATAATAGGTAATTAGAACTACTAGGGAATCACCTGGAAGAACCACTCCTTGATCCTCCACCAAGCAAGGAAGTGTCAACTAATTATAACATTGCTTGTCTTTAGAATTTGGATTTTATTAAAGTAAACTACAAAGAGAAGGAAGAACCCAAAACCCACTTGTCAACGCCTATATATAGTGCCATCAAAAAGGAAAAAAAAAGTTCCATCACTATTGATTTGTCCTTCGGTGTGCCCAGATATGAAATTAAGGTACGTAACTAGTAGTGGATAGTCTTTGTAAATCTTGAATTAACCAACAAGCCTCAAAGTATTTATTCTTCCTTGATTTTCTAGAATCAAAAGGCAGAATTAAAGCATATAAGAAAATCTAGCTTGGCCTCTAAGTTGTTATAAAATATGCTCGTTGATCATAGAAAAAAATGCATATGATCCAAGAAGAGAATAAGATGTTTTAAAATTTTTATCTTAGAAAAAAATGTCAAATAACATAACACATCATATATGGTTTGATCCCATGTCTCCCTTTTAATTGATGTTATGATGCAATTTGCGTACATATATTAATTTAGAGAATTCTCATGATAAAAAAAGGTAAACAATATTTGATGCTATTTGTATGCCAACAAGAGACTATATAAGAGAAAATAAAAATTCTAATATACAGAAACTTACATGTAAAATAACATCTATAGCTCGCTACAAAGTGCTCTACTCAAAATTCACACATATTTCCAAAATGCTATCTAATTTCATTTATTTATTTTTTGTTCTTTCATTTTGTAGACACTGAGCAAGGAAGAAAATGGACCTTTACTATGTCCAATAGCTGTATTTATCTCACGTTTCTCCCCATGAAAATGTTGAACCACAACAAGTAAATCCTAAGCTTCTCTGTGGTAGTTATCATACTGAAATAAGCCTTCACTTTCCCTGGGATGTAGAGAACATAAGCATCCTTTGATTAACAATAACCTGACTTGTATTGTTTAAAAATTGAAGTTCATAATGAGCTTGTCCAATTATATACAGACAAAAGATGGAATGTTTTCTCATTCTCTTCAGTCGCAAAGAAATTTTACCCATTTCCATCAGCGAGGTTCAGCATGCATGGGTATATATCTGTTCCCGGACACGCACAAAGAGAGTGCAAAAAGATTAACAGTTGGCCTATTTATGCAAAATGGACCCGGGACACTCCAAAAGAGTAAAATGTCCAGAAAATCAAAGAAATCACTTACCAGTTGTTGTGAAGGAATATCAGAAGTTCTTTAACATCTGCACACATTGTGTTCCTTAAACAACAATAAAATGAATTCAAACTCATTCTCGTGTATTGGAAAAAGAGAAGGAAAAAAGAAAAATTGAATGCAACATATGGAAAAAACAAAATTCAAAGGAAGGTAACTTCGTACATTAATCATGCAGGGAAAAGAAACACCTTCGAGACAACAGCTAACAGCACCCAACACTGCAACCCCACCAAACCCATGCGTCCAACTAATATCAGCAACAACGACCAAGGTTGTCAATTCCGTTCCGTTCCACCCGGAATGGCCGAAACATTCCATACCAATTCAAAAAACGGAACAAAACGGAACAAATTTCATCTCATTTTAAATCTCGGTCTGTTCTGGATTTTTCGGCTAAATTCCGCCCCAAACGTTCCGGTTCCATTCCACATGTTCCGTTCCGCTCTTGAAAAGCCATTGAATCAAATTAAACCTTATTCAATTTAATTAATTAAACCACCCAATTATAAAAAGCTCTTTTTTATTACTATTTTCTATAACAATGATATTAATAATAACATTGAAAATTATTATTACTATTTTCATTAACAATAATATTAATTTTTTAAAATTAGATTTATCACTAATATATATGGTTTATATTCATGTTGTTTTTTTCATGTTTATACTTTGTAGGAATTTGAGTAAAACAAGGGATGCTTTAGATTCCATTAGCCTTAATAACATTGACCTAACTTTATATTTAAAATATTTGTGTTAAAACATTTTACTTTCATAATATTTTGATATTTTGTTTAAGTTGAATTACTTTAAGTTAAAGATCTATTTAATCTTGACTATTTAGAAATATTTTAAATTTTGAAATTATATTTGTTTGGCATTGTGTTTGTATTGCATAATTTATAATTAATTTATCTTGAATTTGAATTATGTTTGTTGAATATATATATATATATATATATATGAACAGTACAACCCCGAAACGGCACGCCGAAACACTCCGAAACTGAAACATTCCGTTCCAATTGAAAAAACGAAACACCTACCGAAACGGAATTGACAACCTTGACAACGACACTTCTCACATCGGCACATCACAGTCATGGCAGAGCTTTAAGATCAATGGTGAAACGAAAACCACCCATCAACCAGTGTTTTATTTGCCAACGTCGCCTCACAATTTATATGTAATCGCTTGTCCCTTCCACACCCGAACAGAGCTGGCTTAGAAACCTTCATGGCCGGCCGCCATAAAAATTAAAAGAACATCTGCAAACAAACTTCCCATTAATATCCAATTACAACTCTATCTTCATAAGCAGGCTTCCTGAAATGTGAGGGCTTCAGGCCATCCCTCAAATCCTAGCCCAACCCACCCTATACCATTGGAAGAGGCAGTTATTAGGCCACGTAAACAACAACAATACAGAGGGCCTCAGAAATTAACCTGAAAACCCCGTTCGCAACCCCACACCCAATCACCAACAAACTTCTCCATGAACCACGGAGCGGACAAACTGCAACAAGTCGAAGGGAAACAAGATAGCAACTTGGAAAGGAGTTGTTTGTTTGGACGATAGGTTATTATTTTTTAAAATAATTTTGGTTTTGAAATATGTTAAAATAATATTTTTTATTTTTAAAATTTTATTTTTAATATCATCATTTAAAATGATTTTAAAACACCAAATAAAAATTAATTTGAAATAAAAAATTAAAAAAATATAATATTTTTTTAAATACTTTTTAAACATAAAAACAAATAGCCATAGTCAAGCACGCTGCCAACTGGGGAAGGAAATTCATTGTTGTATAAACTGACCCAATTGATTAGATTGAGATTTTTTTGTAAAATTAACATAACAAACATAAAAATTTAATAAAATAATATCGATAGAAAAAGATTTAATAAAATAATACAGCTTTATCATGTTACTATTTTTAAACATAATAAAATAATTATAACACTTTAAAATAATAATATTTAATAAACATGTCACTTCGTAAACACAAAATAATCAAACTATGCGCTTTTTTCCCCCTCAATCAATCCACCGTTTGGATACATGCATGAGCTGAAATGAACCATTGCAGGTCACAGTAAACGGTTGCGTCACCTGATTCGGCCGATTTTTTTTCCTGAGCGAGACATTAATTATTATAAATATTGACCCCGTATTCTAAACGGAATGTTATCAGGATTTTCACATATATTAAATATGACGTCAACTCATTTATTTTGACTATGTTAGCTATACAGTCTTTTTATTTTAAAAAATGTAAAAACAATTTAAAAAGGATAAAGTAGTAAATTTTGATTCTAAAATATTTGACCTCTTAATAAAAAAATAACAACTTTCTTTGAGAGACTGGGGGTAATAAATAAAAGTAAAACCTAGGTAGTAAATGTGGATTTCTCATTTCCTTTAGTGCATGACAGCATTGTTGGGTGATTAATGTTGCTAAAGGCGAATTTGATGATGAAAAAAAGTGCTAAGGGCACATCCTGGTTGTCTATTTCACAGCTTTTTTTTTCTTTTTCTTTTTTATTTTTTGCATGTGTTATACTTAAATTCCAAAACCCTCAAAAGGTAAGGAAAACCCGCATCACCAGCAACTTCTAACTCCCTCAGACACCTCATCTTCTTGATCTCCTCGCACCCATAAATCTTTCCCCTGTTGCTTACCAGTTACCAGCACCTGCAGCACATAGAACCAAACGACACAGTTTCAAAACCCACTCCTAAAAGCCTCTTTTTCACTCAGACATGTATAATAACAGTACTCTGATAAGGTTTTTCACTTTTGGGATTGAAAAGCTAACACCAAGAAACCAGAAACTCAGTAGTCAGAATCAGCAAGCATGCCAATTGGGTCACATAGCAACAAGAATCCATAACCACCGCGCGTTGAATTATTAGCCTTGCAAGTTCCAACTCTACATCCACTTCATAAAAAGAAGAAAAGAAAACGACCCGACAAGATTCGAAACGATCCGTGGTGGCCCGGTATTACTGAATATTGATGGTGGGGCAGAGCTACTTTTTTTTCAATCAGATTTCTTTTCGAACCGAGCTTTTAATCAGATGACTATGATGTTTACTTGATGGTCAAAAGTTGGGGATTAGAAGGACAGTGATAATCTATTATTTTTGGATTATGATTGTGATTAGAAATGCGATGTAAATTATATTTTAAAAAATTTTAAATTTTTTTTATTTAAAATAAATTTTTTTTATGTTTTTAAATTATTTGCTGATGTTAAAAATAATTTTTAAAAAATAAAAAAAAATTATTTTAATGCATTTCTAAACAAAAAATACTTTGAATCGCCACTATTATTACAATCCCAAATATATCCTTAGCCAATCACTAACTTAATCATAAATGAGCCTTTTTTATTATTTTTCTTATTCTTTAATATATATTTATTGAGAGTCCTTTAAAATATAATAATTTTTTTTAAAAAAATATTTATTTAAGTATTGAAGAGTTCTCAAATTCATCAAATAAAACTTTTTGTTGATATCAAGCATCAATTATCAGTCATCTTGATTAAAAAAATTTAATCATATCATTAGAATCAAGAAATTAACCGATTACTCAAGAAATAAATCTTTTGAAGCCTCGTCATTTTTGTTTGCCTGTAATTTGCTTTCTTGCCTTCTACAGAAAGCTGTGTCAATATCCCATGATATTATATGTTAGAGCCTTGATGATAGAGGAAGAAAAAGAAAAAAGAAAAGGGTACTATGAATCAAGGACACACCAATTATTTTCGAAAATAGAAGAGGCTGATTGAATCTCTCAGTTATCAATACATTAAAATATTTAATTTTACTATACCTGGAATATCAAGGAACAAATTAGCACTTTGGAAGAAAAAAACAACTGGAAAATCAAACATACAACACGCTGCATTCGTACTTAACCTGCAAATAAGACTCAGTAGTACTGCAGACAAAACCCTCAAAAGAAACATGAAGGCTTGCAACCATACAAAATGCAAGTTCCAAAACAAAGTGATGATAAATGAGAGAGGTCGCAGAGGAGATTTTACCGACGTAGACATTAAACCATTAGAGATTCATCTCCTCAATGGAATAATAATTTGTACGAATATCGATTGATTAAAAAAAGAAACCTGTGTTTGTGTTGCAGTAGATAGTCAAAGAATCCGAATGGAAGGCCAAAAGTGGAAACCCACCTGATCATATTCCATGATGATTAAGGCTGTTGTGAGAAGTTTTTGTTTTTGTGTTTTAAAAATAATTTTAAAAAATTTATATTTTTTTATTTTAAATTAATATTATTTTATATTTCCAGATCATTTTAATATATTAATGTGTAAAATAATTTTAAAAAAATAAAATAAATGTTATTTTGACGATATTCTATCATTCAAGACTTATGTAACGCTACATTTATCAATAACTCAGTTAAAGGCCTGCACTATGCTTTACAGGAAAGAGGAAACACAAGGTTTCAGAGTTCCATTCATATCCCTTCCAACTGATCATCAAAAGCTAAAATGGAGGTCAAGAGCCTTGATAATGAAGCTGCCAAGCATGAGGTTAAAGGCGAAAATTCATAGTTATGCAGCACTCCCAAACATCAAATATATCAACGATGGCCTCAGGCTTTGGCAATTTTACCCGTGTTTCAATTAAGCAAAGAATATCAACTTTAAGCTTAAAACACAATCTACTTGCCTCAGCATCCTTTTACACGGTGGGAGTTCTTTTTAAAAATATTTTTTATTTGAAAAATTATTAAAATATATTTTTTTAGATTTTTATTATTATTTTTTATATCCGCACATTAAAATTATCAAAAACACTAAAAAAAAATTAATTTGATATTTTTCAAAAAAATATACTTTTAAAAAATACTTAAAAACAAAAATTACCTAAACGATACTCCCCTAATGTTCCAGGTGAGGAGAAGAAACCTTACTCTCATCTGTCTTTGAGAGACTTGCAGCCTGGCCTAATCATTCCTGCTATTCTTCTGACCCTTCCTTCCCTGCTTCCTTTATCGATTGTTGCAAGATGGCATTCACTCCACTAGGAGAGGCTTTCAACAATATTAATCATAACAGGAGGAATGTTTAACTTCAATCATAGCACAAGAGGCATCTTCAGTCACAACTACTGTAGTTTTTTCCGCTTTAACAGCATAGAAGATGATGTTCGTTCTACTTATCATGAGAGAAATCGTCTGCAACAGTTCTGCAATCGATCCCATTCTTGTTACTAACTTCAGCATTCCCACTATTTTCCAATTGATCAGGCAGTGAAAGAACCTCAAATGAATTAACCAGTTGAATTTCCCTACACTTAAATTTGGCTTCTCAAGAATCACTTTCGAATTTTTCCCAGGAACCCACTCCTGCTTATGCTCCTTATGAGGGCCTACTCTAATGCAGTGTTGATCATTATTACCACTTACCAGGGACCGAGATTAGAAATGTTCATAGAATCCCAAAAATAAAAATAAAAAGGTGTGGGTTTCTGCCTTCCAAACAGACCAATCAAGAAGTGAAAATATAAGCTTCCAAAGTGACTTGTTGGAGGTTTTGGATTCATGCAGACCATGGTTTGACTTGTTCTTCTTTTATAATTTGATGCACACAAGAAGTAGCTAATTTGAACAACCTAGCACTTTCTAAAATTTCTATAATGTTCGCCCTTGCAACCTGATTGAGCAAGAAACAATCACTCACAACCTCAATACAAAAGGGCAAGCAGAAAGATCCATCAATTATATCAAACACATGAAGATCCAATACAATGTAAATTGTACATTTTCTGTTTTAATTGGCCGACATGGCTTTGACTTTTGACTTGACCAAGAATCCATGCTCATGTAATTCTCTTTCTTTCTCTAACACCTAATCTATTTACAGCCACACAGGAAACAAATCAATGAGAAAACAGCAAAACCTCATTAAGTACACAACTCACAAAATCTACTACTTGAAACAACAGTTCATGGTTTATGTTGAGCATAAATTGATGAACGAACAGCATGATGAGAAGAGAGAACTTTTCCATTCACAAGAACTTGCTCTGTGAAATCCACACGAACTGATTTGAAATTGTAATGCTGTTTAAATAGACACAGAAGCAAAAATCAGGAATCAGATCATCATTCATCATCATCAGTATTGTCATTAGAAGGAAAGAGCAAAATATTCCATGGGATGGAAACGTGTCTTGTCATAGTAGAGCAACGTGGTTTCAAAATGATGTTTTACTACCAAAGGGCGATGTATGGTGTTGCACCCACCCAACGTGTTCATGGTTTCAGTATTCCAACCTAATGCCTATTTTTGTTCTACTTGATCCTTCCTCTCTTCCCTGACCAACTTCCCTTGCCTTGTTGTCAAACACACATCTAAATGCTAACACCGCTACCATGGTGTACCACATATTGGTCAAGGCATGAATATCATCTAAATTCTTTAGGCTCGCATCAAATTTTTTAGCTAACTCAAAAGACTAGCTAATGTAAGCCACAACCTGTTACTTGTAAAAGATATTGTGAGATGCCTTTTTACCTAGAGCACAGTTAGATTTTGAGTAAGAGAAATAAATCTAATTTGATGGAAACTACATCAGAGCTAATAACTAGAGAGGCTGGGTCAAATATATAACAGGTTGGCAGTAATGACAGGGCTTGCCTAGAGGACGTGGGATTTTGAGCAGCCAAAACAAGACTGAATCAGAACATCAGAGCAGCAAACAGAGAGGCTGAGTCTGATATCTAATAGGCCAGCAGACATGAATCAAGAGTAGCTATCAAACCTCAACCTCAAAGCTTGTGGTGACAGGGTTGATCCTGCGTCCTTGTGGAGTTATTTCCACGTGGATCATCTCAACTCTCCACAGGACTAAAGCCCCAAAATATACCCATTTTCGAGTCTAAATCAGAGTGTCAAAGCAGTAAAAAGTGAGGCTGGGTCTAGATCAGCAGAAATCAATCAAGAGTAGCTATCAAACCTCAATCTCAAAGCTTGTGGCGACAGGGTTCATCCTGTGTCCTCGTTAATTCCACTTGGATCATCTCAACTCTCCTCAGAACTAAAGCCCCCAAATATACCCATTTTCAAGTCTTTCACCATTACCACCACCTCGAGCAAAAACCTTAACCTTAAACCTTTGAAAGAACATAACAATCATATGCTTAACCATTTACACCTAGATTTGGTAAATTGTATTGCTGCAGTGTTTGTCTATTGGAGAACGAGACTGGGAGAGATTCATGCAATTGGTCATTGATGCCTGCATCATTTATATGCTAAACCTGGTAATTAACATGCAAATACACCATGGAGTTTAAAAATGGGTTGAGAGAAATTTCAAGAAACTGGGTTCAAGACAGAATACTAGAAAGAGGAGAGAGATTTGTGCCTGGGCCCTGATAATGATGGGATGACCAGCTAGGGGACTAAGGGAAAATCAACATAAGAAGGAAAGAAATTATGCACGTGACTCTAAATTGTAAAATTATGATCATGAAAGTCATGGGTGCCACATCTGCATCAAGTTAATAAAGTAAGGAAGATACAGAAGTGTTATTTTTTATGCTATAGCCATCTAACTTTTCTCTTTCCATATTCAGATGGTTATTAAAAAACAGGCAGTGGAACAATATGCTTTCAAGGCATGTGAGATTCTGGATTGATGTCTGTACCAAAATGAAGAAAAATGCTCTAAATATTTGAGAGAATATACCTTTCCCTTCCAAGAAAAATCAACATAATGGTAATAAGGCTCCAAAAGTGTTAGCTGATCTCCTTCTTTTATCTGTGAGCAGAAAGAATTATCATCAGCAGTAATATATTTTTGAACAGGTTATAAAGACAACAGCAAGAGTTTTTGTTTGCTGAATTTAGTGCAAGATTGAGCTCAATCGGCTTATTAAGTCTCATGATTTTGAGATTTACAGGAGTATGAATTGTTACTGATGTAATGGGGACCTCTAGAATACATTGGAGAATGCTTGCCAGCCCAAACACCCCTTCCTTTTCTTTACTCATTCAACACAAACATAGATGATCTGATGACAATAGCTACCTACTTTTCAGTTATGGCTTCCCTCAAAACTGAATACAACTTGCTAGAGCAAGTTGTCACAAAGAAATGACATTCTTCCAAGAAGAAGACGAGGAGATGAATTTGATCAAATTTTTGAAGTTTTTCCAGAACAAGCAACAGCTTGAAAGTATTGATTAGATGTCAAATAATTAACTGAAAAAACAATTTCTTGGGAATGAACCATCGGGGTGTGGATGGCCTGCTTAATACTAAACCAGGGAGAGACTTTGTCTCAGTGGGGGAAAGCAGGTCAGAGGATACTCTCAACTGTTAGAAATGGGGGGAAATGATCATCTAGAGAAGGGTATCATAATGGAATCATCCCTTAAAAAACATGTTACCCCAGAAAAAAAAAAATCAGCTGCATTTCTTCTATAATTGGCATTTTCCCATGCAATAAAGAACAGATGATTTAAAGAGTGTTGCTATCTGTCTCATCCTTCATGCTTTGCCCGAAGTTTTGAAGGCAAGTTTGGTAGTTCCTGTTTTTCCGTGACTGTCCAACCAAAGAATATTTCCTCATACTATACTGTATTCCACTATTCATATGAAACCTAAACTCTCTGAGGATTATAAAAACAGTAGAGAAGAAGACTAGAAAGAGAAGAAGGAAACACATCGAATGAAGCGGGTAACTCTTACTGCATCATTGCGCATCCCATACACTGATAGAACAAAGCATATTTGATTAGAATCACACACCAAATAGTATCTGCAGAGAGAAAGAGAGAGCACTATGAAACACTGAAAAGCAAAACTAATAATGTTTCACTGATAAAATAACACAAGTTGAATCCAAGAGTAGCATGGATTTACATAGGTGGTTTTGGAAGAGGCTTACAGGGGAGTGGCATTCTCTTGCTTGACAAAGAAAAGCACTTTTCCCACTATTGCTACTGCTCTGTTCAGGCCCTCTGACAACTGATCTACAGAGGCTCTTTTATACGAAGAATTCACTTACAGGTGAAAAGGCATGCAACAATGATTAGTACACTCCATTTGAGAAAGGAAAAAATGCATGATCACTCAGAACTGAAGTGTACCATCAAGAAAAAACACAAAAGAGTCGGGTAACTTACAATTAACAGCAGCTAGAGATGATGCCAAAGAAGCAAGTCGTTTAGTTCTAGCCTGGCCCTATAAATTCAAACCTCAAAAGAATCAGCTGAATCTCAGAAGAAAGGGAGCATTCACACACACACACACACTTTATGTGAGATCTGACATAAAGGAAAGGTTAACACAACTTGTAAAGTTAAACTATGCTTTTTGAGATTAAAGATTGTTACATAAAATCTTCTTAGTTTCTTAGTTTATGCAAAGCACTCGCAAATGTAACTAACATTCATGGATTCCCGAATCCTCTTTCTGTTTCTTTTCCCTTATCATTATTTTTACTAACACAAATGACAGGTGAAATCATGCTATTAAGAAAGAGCGTATTAAAATTGCAATGAAGTGGCAACTAAGAGTGCCATGTTTCCATAACAACTAACATAAAAAAAATGCAGTACCCTCAACAGATTCTCCAACTTATCAAGAAGATTAACCATCTTTTGAACCTCCTCGGTAGCATTGAGACTAGGATCCTTTAAGGCAGCAGCTTCAAACCCACTAAGGGCCCTTTCATAATTCTCTAGATAGCGGTTTACCTGCAAAGAGGAATTCCTTAGATGGTATTATGGTATAAGTAGCTGAGCAGCACTTGTCACCTGAATAAAAATTTGGAAGCTCTACCTAAGCAATGGAATTGTTAAGTCGAATTCACCATTAAGCAAGTGAATTTAATGCTCTCATTAGGTCTTCATCAAGTGAATTTATTGTTCCCGTGAATTTTCAAGCAGAGCCTACAATACTTGTACATTACCAAATATTCTAGGAGCATCCTCTTCAATCTCTCAGTTTCTTGCGTACCAAATCAAGATGACCAGAGCAAAAGGAAAATGCTCATGGAGAGTTTTTGGTCACCAATGCAAAATAAGTTTCATTCCTACTCCTAAATTTATTGATTCATCTTTCTTATCCTTTTCACCTAACCATTAGAAGCCTAAAATTAAAAGAGCTTCCATTGCAGTTTATCACCAATGTTGATCAGCGATGCAGATGGAGATTGGTATATGCATTTCAAAGAAAGATTACACATTCATCCCATGAATTTCTAGAAACTTCAAGACATTTTCATCATTTGAGAAAGTTGTTTCTGATCAATCGATTAAATGAGGAATTTTTAACTTACAGTGGCACAGTTGAAATATAGGTCTGGATTGGACTTCATCCTCTCATCTTTCTCCTGAGATATATTATTAACTGACTTAGTAGAGGACAAAATTCACAGTAGCTGATCTGAAACAAATTAAGAATCTACTCAACAGAGACTTGTAGAAAATACAAAATGCTTGTAAGCAATGCAGAATGAATCATGATTCACAAGTAATCACTTTGTATAATCAACTCCTATTTAAAAAGGGGTTAATTGGTCCAAACATCACTTCAACAGGAACTTAGTCATTAACTTCTAAATTTGATTTTGGTCACAATAGTATTTATTTTTTTGGAATTAACAAACTAAAATCAACATGTGATAGACACGTGATTTGTCCTTTTAAAGGACAAGGTACAAGATCTTATGGAACCATGAGGAAGATTCTGTTTGTTAATGAATGGAAGCCTCACAGAGCATTCCAGAAAAAATAGTGCAAGGATCAAAATCAAGAATTTAAAGAGTTAGGGAACAAGTTCCTTCTGAAAAAAAGTTCAGCGGAGGTTTGGATCAATCAACCTTCAATTAATCTTTAAGAGATCCATCACTGATCATCAAATGGTTTAAAAAGGAGACTTCACAGTCTCCACACTTACAGCATTTTGGTATGCTTTTAAAGACTGTAGGAGCTTGCTGTGATCCCATGCCCCAGTCACAAAAAAACTTGTCAAGCATGCATTTCCAAGGTTGTCTGTAAAAAGATGAAACGATGTCAAAGGAAAATGGTACGGAGGCTAACATAATCACTAAAAAAACAAAATTACAAGCGTGTGTGGCCAGGGGGGCAGGAACAAGCAGCATAGTCATCATACAAATATATATATATATATATATATATATATATATATATATGCATATGGAGCTCAATGTTTCTTAGAAGGCAACAAGAAGAAATGCTCAAAATCAGCAACTACCCTTCAAGATTCAGCTAGTGATACAGATGGCAAGCAAACACCAGACATTTACCTTTGATTTTCATGCCATTACAAAATGTTGAATATGTTGTAAGAACTGGTAGATTATAAACAAATATAAAAACTATTGGAAAAAAAGCAAATGATATGAGTTGATTTGATTTGACGTAAGATCTTACACCAAGAGTTTCCATCCTTGACATCCAAAGTGATCGCATCCTTGGCATGTTGAATGCTTTCCTCAACAATTTGTGCCTGATTTTCAGAACCTACATCAGGGGAAGAAAACTATGGTAAATGTCTGTATTCAAGCACGCTAAAGTCAGATTACAAACCTTTTCCTTGCAAGTTTTCAGGCTCTGAATTTAATTAATTAATTTAGGGCTGTTGCTCAAGTCCTGAAGGCTGGCAATTAACAGAATTTCATGGCGGTCTTTGACAAGAAATACATGTTACACAGTTTTTTTAACTCAAAATTGTCTCAAAATACATCCACTGCAGGGACATTAATTTGTGAACGGATTAATTTTTCAGCCACATTAGCACTTCCAACCTATAACCAGCTGACAGTATGATGATAGAAAATGAAACTTCAAAATCACAGAAGAAGTTTTGATTGCCAAGCAATTTTGTCCACTGCTAAGGCTTAGATAAAGTGTTATAACTATTAGGCAGTTACATGTGTCATATACACTTCATGGTGTGTGGGTCAGAACTACCAGCTTAATGAATTAGGTTTTTTGGGTTGGTTAATACAGTTAGAAGAAACGAGGAAAAAAGTGAAATGAGGAATTAAACTAATTGCACTAGAATTTACCATTCAACTCATCTATTTGGGCCCAAAACTAAATATGCACGTATTATAAGTGGTTATAATGATGTACTATAATAACAATAATAGTGCAACTAAATCTAAACATATTTATACAATAAACATTCATATCTTTTACAGTTTACTTGTACCTACAGATGAAGATGCATTCTATCTTTCAAAATAGTTAAACAAAGTACCTTAAAGAGGTACAAAATCATTATTCTAGCTTTGGACTACAATAATAACTATGAAACATATCAATAAGACCCTTCAATTACTTTTGATCATGCTGTGATGATATTTTTTATGCAATTTTCTTTGTAACATAATCTTCAATAAGATCATTTAACTATGCAATCGCCATTAAAATAGTTAGGAAAACAGGTATCACTTTAGCAGCCAACCCATTTCATTCTATCAAAAGTAAGGTAATTAGAATCATGATGTTATCATGCGTGCATTATAATTTTTATCAAAGCATACCAAAGATGCAGGGTTTGTCTTGATAAATTATGAGTATTGAAAAATTGCGCCATCAAAGCGCTGGAACATATAAATGAGCAAACCAATAACAAATCCTATGTATGCTTTTGCGCCAGAGAGGCTAAAGGTTTGAGGAGGGTAAAAAGAAGGAAATAAAAAAACTTGAAATCCTTGCCTTGGGCCATTCTTCTTTCAAGCATTGATAACAGACAAAGTATCTTCTTGTTTGCCCCCTGCACAGCAGCCAGCAAGAATATCCATCAGTATCTAAACATCAAGCATGATAAAAGGATTAAATGTTTGTTAAAACTTATAAAACCTAGCAATTGAAATCACAACTAACCTTACTTAGTGCAAGATTGAAGCAATTTTTTGCTGAAGGCAAATCTCCCTTCTTCCAGATGCAGTTTCCCAAACACAGCCAGGCATCTGCAAGTGATGGATTCAACTTAACCTGGGGAAATGAATTAAGTCAGTTCCCAACAATGGACCTCAAACTAAGCATTATTACACCCAAAACTAAATGGAACTCACAGCTTTAGAGAGGTGGTCCTCAGCTTCTTTGTTGTATTCAGGTACTACATCTAACAACTTGCCTCTCAGATATTCATATGTCGCTCGTTGCACAGGTGATTTCCTATATTCTATGAAAAAAACAGTTTTTTCACCAAACATGTCAGTAAAAAAATTAAGATACACTTTGCAGAAGAAGGCCGACAACAACTAATTAAACATGCATCAATTCCACAGGAACTGAAAAATTTAAGAGTCAGAAGGTCTTAAAAGAAGTGGAAACTGCAGGCACATTCATCAAACTAGGAGACATTATTTAAGCACGCAAAAGAACAGTCTTTATCATCACTAACCAGTAGTTCATTAAATTGAGAAAGAAAAAGAACATTTTCCAAAAAGCACTGTTCCATGTGAGGGGGGGAAAGCCACCTCAGTACCCATATCAAAAGATACGAAGAGATTTAATGATCAAGAACAAAAGGGTCATTGAAATTATCACAACCCTTTTCAAATTTCCGATCAACAAGCACAAAATCCCAAGTTCCCAACATTCGATTGAACAGGTATATTTTTATTATTATCAAGATTGACGCGAGAGAGAAAGAGAACCCACCAAGAGGAATGGAATCGAGGAGGTTGAGAGAGAGATCGGATTGGGATTGTAATTTGGAGATTTTGTCAAGTGGGTTTGGTGGGAAATATGTGTCCCTCAGAATGTAGAGATCATCTGCTGCTTTTGTGGCTTTTGCCCATGTATCTTCTCCTTCTCCTTCTCCTTCTCTCACTAGCCTGCTGCCGCTGCTCATCTTTCTCTCTCCCATGTCGACTACTACAACAGATCAGTGTAAGAAGGAAGAAACAGTGGGACAACAAACCAAAGTGTCCTTGAATAATACTCTTGTATATCCACGACGTCGTATCCCTAAGCTCAAGAACTAATTTTCCTTTCACATCACAGCAAACCTATATCAAGGATCGAACATGAGACTCATTGATAGTATTAAAAATCCTAATCCAAACACTATAAATTGTTTTAGTTGGGCACCGTACTATTTATTTAGATTGGATTCATAAATTGAACATGTTATTACTTATTTTCAATCTCTTAAAGTCCCGGTGTTATCAATGAAACGTCATTTGTAAAATTAAGAAGATTTTTTAAATTCAGACGCGTGGATGGTTTGATTAAAATCCAATTGATGAAGAAAAGATTTATAATTTTGATTGATACAGATTAAAAACCAATTTAAGAGTATTTTTATTTAAAATTACACACACACGCAATAGTTGTTTTCTCATCGGTTTATTTTTACGTTTTAAAAATATTTTAAAGAAAATTATTTTAAATTAATATTTTTTGATATTTTTAAATTTATTTTATTTATTAATATCAAAATTTATTTTTAAAAAATAAAAAAATAATATTTTAATATATTTTCAAAAAAATATATATTTAAAAAAACAACCCTCAATTCATATGTAAATTATAAAGAATGACTCGTCTTCTTTGTTCTTTCTTGCGTTATAATTGGCAGTTTTATGTGGAAAAAAGTTTATATAGTCTGATTTTTTCCTGCCCTCTGCGTGATTTTAAATAACAAAACCTCCCAACACAAAAATAAAAAATGATGTCGAAGATCTCCGAGATAAAGGCTTTTTATACCGTAATGGAACATGTTGAGTTAATTAAACAAAGAAAAACTATATAATGTTAGGTAAAGGTTTTCATACATTAGTGGAATCTTAGGATTCAAACTAGCCCAACAACATGCAGAGCCCATATATACATTTATTTTACTGATCATCTGCAGGGATAATTTCTATCGATTTATTTCTTTTTCTTTAAATATATTTTTCATTACATGTTTATTTTCTCATGTTCGTCGAAATTGAAGCACGATCTCTGGGGATTGAGTTCCAAAGGCCCTTCCTTGAGGCCCAGCTTGCAGTTACGAGTGGAAGCAGGAAGGATTATCCATCTAATGGCATCGACTTTGCAAGCGCTGGCAGCGGTGTTTAGCAGGAAACAAGCCCAGACTGGGTAAGAAATTCTATTTTAAATAAAACAGACTCGATGAGATTGTGGGGGAAAAAAACGAGTCAATTAAGTTATCTGTTAAATTTGTGATCTATATCACAAGAATAAAATAATCTAATAAAAATAAATTTAATATTAAAAAATAAAGTATAATGAAGTATTAATGAATAATGTTTTACAAGAGAATTAAAATTCCATATTTTTAGTTTTTTTTTTCCTTATCAATGAACTGTAATGGTGACGCGACGTGAAGCTCTGGAAATTTTGTCATAGATTCAGCACCTCATTACCTTAGCCCACGGAAAAAAAGAAAAGGAATAAAACAATTAAATGACATAAGAAAATTGCATATAACCCCACGTTTCATGACTTGGAATCGACACGCGTATGTAGTCACGTGATTAGACCAAGTTCTTGTCGTTTCACTTTTAGGTCTAAACACACATTTTCGAAAGCAATCTCTGTAACGAACATCAAACACCTAGTAAAGCAGAATCTCATCGACAAAAACCTGGTCCAAAAATGTTGGTTCTTTGTGGAATCAGGATGCAGTGACATTTTCAACTGCTTCCTACATTATGGCACCCCAACACTTGATCCTGATGCCTACGTGCAAGCCATGTTAGCACAAGCTGGGAATTTGATCGATCAAATTTACAAGCTTGGTGTCGCCGGATCGCTCTATTTTCACTAGGCCGGCCTGTTGGGTGTAATCCAGCAAGGGTCCTCTTGCCAGGTGCACCGGTTGACAAATGTTCCGGAAAGATGAATTTGATGGTCATAAGGGACTGGAAAGCTTGGTCAGTTATATGCCCATTAAATTGCCTGGTGCGGTTGGTGTCTTTGGTTGGTGCTGTTTATGACTTTACAGAGATCTCGAGCAATTCCAGCACACTATCGTAATTCACAGCTGTCTCTCAAAACCATAAACAAAAGATCAAAAATATAATTAACACGTTTTTGTTAATGGATTCTTCTGTATTAAAAAATAATATAAATTATATTTTAAAATTTTAATTAATAGCTTAAATTATTAGATTGAATTGATTTTTTATATGGTATTAGAGTCTTGATTACCAAGCAGTCACAAGTTTAAATCTCACTGTTTTTATTTATTTAATAAAAATTAAGCACAAGATAATATATATCTTTGCAAGTTTCAAGTCTAAAATACTCTCATTTAAAAAGATATATTAAAAAATAATATAAATCATATTTTAAAATCTAAATTATTAGATTAAATTTGTTTTTGAACAGATTTGTCCAAATCCTAACACGTTTTTGTTCCGGGATTATTTCCATCTGAGCGAACATCCTTGCAAGCTCATCTAGCCAGCACGGCTTGGTATCCATGTTCGGTAATTTTTGAGAAAAAGCAGTGTAGAGAGATTCTGCGTCTGGCTTGTGTGATCTTTGAACACTATACAGCTTCTGCAATGCACGATTTAAATTTTGAAAAATCCCTATTATATTAATATTTTAATATAAAAAAATACTTAAAAAAAAAAAGGATTAAGGAGGCAATTGCCTCCTCTTGCCCCTCCGCCACTGCTTCTGCTTATATCTCACTTGAACTAGTAGTTTGCTTGGACTTGTCTGTATATTATCTCTGATTCCATGTACTATAATGGGTTTTACAGAGGATTAAGAAATATTCATTTCTATCCTCGAATGCCACAAGGTTATCTTCCAGGGTGTCGTTGGATTTTTTAAAATCAAAGAAATCGTTGTAGTTTGAAATTTGAATACATCGAATGTACGCACGTGTGCGTTACCTGCAATCAGTTATAATTCAACAGCCGACCTGTGAAATTAAAAAATAACAGATCTGTTTTCCCCGAAAAGTACTTAAAAACTGTTTTGATAAGAAAGTGACAGTCTCCAAAGGCCTGTTGAAAACTGACATCCCACAATGATGACACCTGTTTCTGCTACAGTAACTCTTATCCCAAGCGATAATATCGCAAAATATCAAAGCAGCTTCGAGGGAAGGCTTGGATATTAATAATCTGTTAATTTTTTAATTCTGGTAATTTACCTATTATCTTTGGTTAATATAGGTGATAGCTTGAGCCTGGTGTTTAATAAATTAAAATAACAAGAAATTGATACAGGTAAAATATTTTTTGTTTTGGAGAACTCTACAATATTTAAGTATTTAAAATGTGTGTGTTAATATTAAAAAAAACTCTAAAAATATATATTAAAAAATATTGAAAATTATGAGATAGTCAACCTGATATTTTAAGAATTTATAAATTATTTATAATTCTTAGTTTTTGTTTTTTTCAAGAGAGATTATAAAGTTATTTTATCCTATTAGTATTAACGATGGATAAATATTTTTATTATTATTAATAAAAAATAAATATTTATTATATATTATTAATATGAATGAAAATATAGAGGTCATGAAAATGAAAGATAAGCATTTTTTTTACCTGAACATTTAATGTTGAAAATGATAAGAGTAAACAAACGAAGTTACGTGGTCCCATGAGAGATCTAAAAAGATTATTAGCTATGTATTCATTTGAAGTCGGCACATAACTGAGCCAAAGACATGTTGGGTTGCCACCTGTTTTTTTCCTTTCAGTCATGGGTTTCTTGAGCAAATGGATATTTTAAAATACGATGACACACCATTAAGTGACAGCAAATCATATCTTTTGAAAAAAGTTTTCTAATATTATTATTAACAAAGAAACTAAAAGATTTAGGATGTGCACTTATTTGCGATTCATTATTCAAACATGGAGCTATAAATTACAACATGGTCCCTTGATTTGATAGTTTTATATTCATTTTCGTTCCCTGTGATTTTAGATATTTATATTTTAATCCTGCATTTTATTTTTATTACATTTGAGTTCTTATATATGTTGAAGAATAGGAGAAAAACTTGTCAACAAAGAGAGAGGAAAGAGAAAGGTTACATTCGATTAAAAAAAAACAATATTAATGTTAATGAGCTTGTTTTGAATAAAAAGGTTAAATGGATGTGATTTTGTTACTTAACCATGATGGAAAAAGTTTATTAGGGCTTCGGAAAAAAATTAATTGTTTTTATCTTAAGTTTTTAGACCGATTAAATAGTATTTTGAGGTTGGATTTTTTTAAGACCTTTCACCTTTTTTTTATTTAATTGTTTGATTCTTTTTTTTATTTAATGGTTATTTTATGAATGATTATATATGAATTAATGTGCAGGTTTAAAAAAAAATTACACATGAATATTAAATGAGAATAAAATATCTGTTTTTATTTTTTATTGTAAATACTTTATATATATTTTTAATAAATTATTCTTTTGCTTTTCATACAATCACATAAAAATAGTCGAAATATCATGCATTTGATAAAAAAAAGTACATATTCCTACAAAAAATTAAATGTATAACGAGAGGGATTTTTTACTAAAAGAACATTGTTTCCATTGAATTTAAACTATTTAAATTTTTACAGTTATTTATTCTACCTGCATTAAATTTTTACTCAAATAATCACGATGATAATTAAAAAACTATTTTTTCATTAAGATAAAATAAATTCCATGAATAAAAAATTTAAATTTTGGCTAAATAAATATATATTCTTACTCTATAATTTTGATTTTAAGATTTCTAAAAGTATTTACTTTAATAATTATAAAAATAAAATCTTAAGATGGAATGGCCCGAGAAAAAACTAGTCGAAGACATTGTTATCAGGGATTCGGGCCACCACCTTCCTTGCGTGGCCTTCTAAGGAGGCCACAGTCATGCCACGTGTTTTGTTATTTCTGAGGGCAAACAATAAATTGTGGGGTTCGAAAAACTGGTTAGGTGGTGACGAATTTTCAGTAATAAGCCATAAAGAATGAAACATTAATTTGGTGGGTCTAATTTTGCTTTCCTTTTAATTAATTATTGATGATAGGTTACTTTCGAGTTTCGTGTGTATAAAATGTATATTGTCCCTTGTCATTGGGTGTGCCCTGTGTTCTTGTGTCCGTATATTTCTGTACCATTTCTGGCATGGACGCCTTGCATTCCTTTCGTGCCCGTGTCAGCATGTTTACTGCACCGACGAGTTTCAAAACCTGATGCGGTGAAAATTAAATTAAATCCACTTACTTTAAAAAAAATATTTATTATTTTTTTATATTATTTTAATGTGTTGATGTTAAAAATAAATTTTCAAGAATAAAAATATATATAAAAATAAAAATTACTTTAAAAATTAATCTTATTAAAATAACTAAATTGAGCACGTACAGTAATTAAATAGCGCAGGCTTCGGAGATTTGAATCGTAACATCCACACGTCACGGGCAGTTTATGTGTCAATTATTTTCGCACAAAATTATGGAAGTGGAAAATCAACTAAACTTATTCAAAAGTCAGGGATTGGAATCAATATAGTAACAGAAATTCAATCCATAAAAGAAGTAAGTTACTCTACAGAAAGGAAAAAATATATATTTCTTATAATGTGAACACAAAGCTATAAAAGAGAAAGGAAAGGCTCAGGACAGGGACAACCCGGTTGCCATAACAGACCGGCTTCACCATGGTTGATAAGGAAGGCAGCAAGCCAGCAACCCACCAATGGAAAAGATTTTTTGCTGCCTTGGATGCAAGATTCTGACCTTCTAGGACGTAGCAACAACATCCTTAACAGCTGGCATTTTTCATTGTATCTGAGACCCACGCGCAATTAACAGCCAAGCAGATAAAGCATAAGCATCTTCTATCCTTTTTCCTCACATTTTCTCCCATCAGAACCTAACGCGTCTTTCTCATACAAAACAATCACCCTTTCACACTTTATTTTTTTCCATACAGTGTTTAGCCTGCCTTTGACTCTCTCATTCCCTGAATAAAAAACCCAGAATTTCACCCAGCATCTTTTCTCATCAGACCCACAACCAGTTTCTTTCTTCTCCTCTCTAAAACCAGAGGATAAGTCTGTTCTGTTCTCTATCTCGTATAACCTCGACCACCTCTCTCTCAATATGGGCAACTACATTTCGTGCACTTTAGCCACGCCTTTGATGAAGAAGTCCAAGGTTGCGAGGGTTGTCTTCCCAACAGGGGAGGTTAGGCAATTCAGGGAGCCCGTGAAAGCAGCAGAGCTCATGTTGGAGTGTCCAAACTTCTTCCTAGCGAACTCGCAATCTCTACACATTGGCAGGAGGTTTTCTGCCCTTAGTGCTGATGAGGAGCTGGAATATGGCAACGTTTACCTCATGTTCCCAATGAAAAGAGTTAGTTCTATTGTTACTGCCGCTGATATGGCTGTCTTCTTCATCGCTGCTAACTCAGCGGCTAAGAGAATTTCTGGAGGAAATAGCAATAGGGTCTTGCCGGAATCCGGTGGAGATCAGAATGTTCAAGAAAGCCTAGAGGGAAGGGACAATGGAGCAGCAAGATTGAGTCTGGAAGGAGTTGAGGACTTTCCAGCGCCAGAATACAAGTACAGGCTATCTTGTTGTAGATCAAGGAAGCCTATGTTGGAAACTATAAAAGAAGAACCTGTTCGCTTAAGATGAGTTATAGGCGGGTAAATAAATTAATTGTTTCAGTTTGCTTGGAGAGATTACTCTAATTCCTGTCTCTTTGTGTTTGCTCTCTGAGTTTTTAGCCAACTCAGAGGGATGATAATTAGCTTAATTTGGTGATTATAAAAGAATATAATCTCTTGTGAGGAGGAGTGGTGTAAAATCACTATTCCAATTCAAATACTTAAGCGTTGTTTAGATGATACTTCAAAAAATATTTTTATAATTGTTCTTGTTTATATTATTTTATATTTAATTTTTATTAAATAAAATAAAATAATGAAATTCAAATCATAATCGCTTCTTTAATAAAATTTTAATCCAAAAAATTGAGTTTTTGAATGGAATTTTAAAATGTAATTTATATAATTCTAACTATAAAAAAGAAGAGTTTAGTTTTTCTATTTTGGTGAGTAATATATATTATGTGAATAAAATTAATGTAGATAAAAAAAAATACATAGAATCATTTAGATAGGTTATATTTTGATCTGATTAATGCAAAATCAGGTTGAGAAATTTGTTACATACTTCTGTTTAATGAACATAATTATATATTTGGTTTATACTGGCTGTTTATTTCGCTGTCCTCGATGTATCAAATATATAATATATATTACTCACTAGGTAAAAGGCCAGGCTAATTATTATAAATTTATGTGCTAGTAAAAATTTCTAGCTTGGATGGCAAGTAGAGTGGGGGTACTACGCAAGTTCAGTTTTTGATGTTATAAGCCATGGGTGTTTTTTTTAATTATTATTAATTAATATGGGTGTTTGAGTTAGCTTGCGTGAATCTCAACTAATCCTACCTTGAGATTTGCAAGGCTCGAACTGATAACTTTTAGGAAACAAATCTAAAATCTGACATGTTGAGTTATATCACTCGGAGTTTATGAATGTTTTTTTTTAATTTTATGGCAGTGGTGTAAATAAAAAATATTTATTTTTGAATAATATTTTTAATAAATATAATCTTAAAGGTTGTTGTTATTTTATTTTATTAATTTTAATTTTATATTTATTTTTAATATTAGACTAGCTGCAAAGCGCGTATAAAATAGCTATTTCATATAAAAGGTTTGCTCCCTCTTAGGTCTCAGGTTCGAACCCTGTGGTTGCTCATATGATGGCCCCTGAAGGCTTACATGGTCGTTAACTTCAGGACCCGTGAGATTAGTCGAGGTGCGCGTAAGCTGGCCCGGACACCCACGATAATCTAAAAAAAAAAAAAAATGTCTGGTACTTCAGGAGTAACCACCAACCGTTACTTTATTTATTAATTGACAATCCCATTAAATTTATATGTTTTATATGTAATTTAAAGAAATGGAAATAAAAAATAAAAATAAAAATTACATCAATTTTAATTGTCAAAGGGTGTGAGAGAGTCTACCTAATCTTTTTAGAAATGTCTGGTACTTCAGGAGTACCCACCAACCGTTACTTCATTTATTAATTTATTAATTGAGTATCCCATTAAATTTATATGTTGTATGTAATTTAAAGAAATGGAAATAAAAAATAAAAATAAAAATTACATCAATTTCAATATGTGGTTGTTAATATCAATATTGTGAGTGACTGGATATAAATAATGTAGATCAAAGTAGTCTGTTACATTCCCATCATAATCTTTCATCGCTTCGTCAATAAGAGCGAGCAAATATTGATATCAGACTTTTCCTTGAATTTATTGGAGCTGCAGATAGGCCACAACATGGCGCATCCTCTCGACTCGAATAGCAACTGGCCTTATCTAATCAGTAACTTTGCCGGAACACCCAGGTGACCACCAGCCCTTTGATTTGAACCCAGAACTCAAAACCAAGATAAAAAGAACCTGTCAATCCTCAGGATCACCCAAGACCCTTCATCATATTCAGCAAGACTTTGATCTTAAGCTCGTCTGGTAAACGGGTGATTAATAATTGGCTAAAAGAGTCGGTAACTTGATGCCTCGAGGGAAGGGATTTAGGGAACTGAGGGAGAGATAGAGGGGAGAGAAGTGAAATTGGAGGATAAAAGGAGAGCTTGGCCTAATTCATCAAGTGAAGCAAGGATTAATCTACATTATTGTCCCTTTACTTGTTGGAAAATAATTTTTTTTTTAAATCAATTCTAAAAAAATAAATTATTTTTTAATATTTTATAAAATAATAAAAAACAAATTGAAAAACACTTTCAAGTGTTTGGTTATGTCATGAAAAATGAGTTGGAAAATAATTTATTAATGTTTTATTTTTCTCAAGTTTATTAAAATAATGAGGAACAAATCTTCCCAATTAAAAAGTTGAATGAAAATGAAATTGAAAAAAAATATAATTTCATAAATTATCTCAAATAAAATAAATAATAATCAAAATAATAGAGATCAAATCTAAAAAATAAAAAAAATGAAAGATGAAGAAATTAAAATAATAATAATTAACATTTCATAAATTACTTCAAATAAAATAAGTAACAATTAAAAGAATGGGGATCAAATTTGATAGATAAAAAATTTCAATAAAAAAATGATAAGGGAAAAACAAATAACAATTATAAAAATAAGGACCAAAGTTAATATAAAAATTAAATTTTAAGAGATGAAATTGAAAAATAAATATTCAAAACAAAAAAAATATATATATATATAGCAATCAAAAGTTTGAGGACCAAATTTGATATAATCAGCAAATAATATAACATTTCTAAATTTTTCACAACTTTCGAAAAATGTTTTTCGTCCAAATTTTACAAGAAAACACTTTCCTGAAAATCAAGCTAAATTTTTCTTTGACTGGAAAATATTTTCCATTGACCAACTTTTCTAATAACAAACAAATACAAAAAAAATTTTAAATTTTTTTTTTAAAAATCACTTTATAAAAAACAACCATAGCATATATTTTATTCCCTGGATTCTCGATGGCAAAGAAAACATAAACTTTGAAGAGTAGAAATTGCATGAGAGGACATCTCAAAATTCTCCAAATGACTTCATAAATCAGTAACATGTTACATTTAGAGTATGTTTGGTATTGCGATAACTGTTGTGGTTGTGGTTTAAAAAAATTGTTTTATAAAAAGTACTTTTAGTTGAGGTTGGTTTGAAAAAATAGATGTTTGGTTAAAACTGTGTTTGAAATTGAGGTTGAAGAAAAAGTAGTTTAATGTTTTTGGTTAAGAATGCTTTTGAAATTGAGGTTATAAAATAATTTTTTAAAAAATATATTAATATTGATGGTTTTAAATTTAAATATTGTAAAATTAATTACTCTTATTACATCATGAAAAAAATAATACTTTATATAAAATATTTTTTATTATTTCATTAAACTATTTATAATTCCATTACGTCCAAAATTATCCGATAAGAACTACAATTTTCATAACTTTTTGAGCGTGTAATAAAATTAGATAAAATATTATCAGATATAAAATTGATATTACTGTGCGCGTAAATTTAATTCACTCTATACTAGTTTTTTAAGAAAAAAATATTGTTCACATTGCGAATGAATTTAATTCTCTAAACTAGTTTTTTTTTAAAAAAAAAAATTAATACAATTAACACACTAAAAAAAAAACTGCGAACAGTGCAATTGCACTGTCCGCAGGTTTCTACAGTGCATGCAAAGCAGGTTTTCGTAGCTTTTCCTTTCCAGCGTTTTAAACGCAAAAAATATGTGGATCCCATGCACAGTAAAGTAAGTTTTGTTATTATTAAACGGCTGCGAACTGCGCGTTTTAAATAAAACACAGCCGCAGCCGCGTAGACAAACGCCCTCTTACACGTGCAATAATCTGGTTTAGGTCCTCTGATTATCGGTAAGATCGACTTTGGAGTGATTTGATATAGAATTTGGACTTTAAGAGAAAGAAGCGGTCTTCCATAGGCTTGATGCTTGACTTGACTTGATCTGATTTGTAAATCGTCTGAAGAGAAAGAAGCGGTCTTCCATAGCAGGAGACATGGCTTGATTTATGGAGATTTAAAGATTTACTTTGCATGGATATGAAGTTAACTGGTTTGATTTGACTTTATCTATAAAGATTTGGATATTTGAAGATTTTATTGCAGAATCGATTTGAAGTTACTTACTTTTAGCAATTTGGAGTGCTTAGAAGATTATTGAGCTTTTTTCTCTCTTTGCAAAATAAATGACTTAATGCCTATTTATAATGATTTGAAGAGCAATTCACATCAAATACCCCTTATATCTCCTCCTTTCAACTTTATGTCTCGAGTAGAATCAGATTCTGGCTTTGTAAGAGCTAAATATACTCTCTGTCGAAAATCTCTGGATAAAGACAACATCTTTCTCATTTCCCGCGCTGGGATGAACACTCTGAGTGGCTTGATGTCATTGATTGAATATTTTGACTGCCTCCTAACGTGAGATGTGTGTCAGTCGATAGTTACGGCCAGTTACATTTCTACACTTCCAACCAGATAACTGTTCTTTTTCCCTTGTTATGAATAGAAAAGGTGCCTCCAAGTGTTCGTCTGCTGCACTTCTGTGTAAAATTAAGCCCTAATTTTAGAAAAGGAGAACATTGTTATACAGTCAAGGATGGGGCATCTCTTGCGTCACATATTATATTCTTTTCATGAACTTGCGTCGTATATCACTAATAATAAATCTCTGGTGCTTTTTCTTTAATTTGTTTCTTTTTTTTCCCCCTTTCTTGTCCTCCTAAGGATAGAAAAAAAGATACATTCGGTGGAGCAAAGTCTTGCCTTATGGAGCTGAACAGATCTAAACAAATTAAAGCTGAATCCACAATATATATGTCGATAAAAATATACTTACAAGATTTTTTTACTCCCTTTCATCGAGTCAAATGAACTAGAAGAGAAACAAGCCAGATGCAAAGAGAGCCGGAAAGAAAGACGAACCCAAGTGCACCGCTGGCAAACCCCATAATTTCTAAAGACTCGGATAACATAGCATCTCTCTTGTATTTGTGATCATAACCAGACTGATAATTCCAGCCATTTTTTAGTCTGCACCATGCGTCCAACTTCTCCTTCATCTTTACTTGTGCTATTCTGCCTCTTAGAATGCCCAGATTTGCATCAACGATATTTGCAGATGTTCCTGCCAACCACGGTTTCAAAACTGCATGAGGATTTCATACAAAAGCTAGCACCCAATATAAATTCTTTGGTAAAGCTAAAGTATTTAGCATCACTGATAAGAAAGGAGGCAATAGTCATTCTTGTGTGTATATATAACACACAGATAGGGGAGAGGTCTCTTAATTAGGAGGATATATAGGTATTCATTTTGTCTAAACTATCCCAATTTAGAAGGACAAAAGGAGGTAAATATATACCATCTTCTCGAAAGCTCTGGCATCTAATTACCCGGGGATGCTTGGAAGTGATCAGTTCCTTGTGCCTGCGAAAGGGAGGACTCGAGCAACTGGTAGGTGGGTGAGAGGAAGCCATGTCAAGGTGAAGTACTTCCGCCTCGAAACTATTGGTATATGAAGATGTGGAGCTCTGATGAATTTACGGCTGGTAAGGGAATCATGTAGCTTCTTCAACTTGCAGAGATGTGGACACCTGTGCTCTTTTACCCAATTAATTTATCGGTGGTGTTTCTCGTATATAGATTTTCAATTATAATAGAGCTATCACTTTAATTTCGGGAAAATGATCTGCAATTAAATAAGTAATGTTAGGGCTTATCTTATCGTTTTGCTCTTTTTTTTTCTCAATTATAAAAACAATTGTTCAAATGGAATATTTTGTGCTATTATTTCGTTAGATAAAACCCTATATTTGTAAAATTGAATAAAAAAAATTGGTAGTTAATTGTTATCCAATTACTATTATCATTTAAACAAACAATCTTCGCGACATAAGATGCAAATTGTATCCAGATACATGTTATTACTTGATTAGCACATGATCAACAAAGAAAATCATCACCTGGGCCTTAATTAGTTTATGTGTTAATCACATGATCAGTCTTATTTATTGAAGTGTAAGACACGATCATCTGAATTTATCCTAAAATCCAAACCTTTATTTCTCTCTTAAACCAATTAGAAATCCTTCTAAACTTTGATCAAACTAGATACTGTTCGTATTCATCTACATTTTGTGTTTATTTATTATATGGATCAAACTTGAAGAAAATGAACTTAATAATTAACGAATATTTATGAAATTTTTATATGATTTGTTTATTTGGAGATATGATGTGAATGTAATATACCTTCATCCTACCTATTTTTTTTTTTCACGAGAAGAAAGATATTGGTGTTAAACTTATCAAGGACGTCGTCCATTAACTATATATCTTACCCCGCATATATATCCTTTGAATAATTATCAGTTGGAAACACACTTCGTCTCCGTCTTGTTTATGACTTGGCACGCCTCCATCAATTTGGCCTTTAAATTAATAGCTAGTTCCACAGGTTTAGGTCTCCCGTCACTAAAGAAGCTGGCCACTCAACTTTTCTAGTTTCATTTTATTTTTTTAATTGCTGGCTAGTTTCAAATTTGAAGGCAAGCTAGCAGGCTTGTGAAGTGGAAATATTCTCTCTAAATAATCCATGATAAATAAAGGGACTGCCAAATTATGCTTAGCATGAACAAAGAAAATAGAGGGCACGCAACTCTAGCAATAATAGAGAAACCCTTTGGTAAATTACCTTCTGTCTTAATTTATCATTTATTTTTCTTAGGTTATAATTCTTCAGGGATCAGGATCATGATCTCTCTCTTCTTTTTTTCTTAGGTTTGTTAAAACATAATATCTCATCTTTTCAACTAATTTCGATGCCAATAAATTAACCACTGATCAAGATTAATTACGAATAAAATGATATAGAAAATACATGCTATGCCACCTGTATATATATCATATTGCTTTCATTAATTTTAAACTCCTTCAGTCATTACGTATGTCAACTGGGGAGTGGGAGATGCACCATTTCTTTTGAAGGGAGAGCTTTTGCTTTTATTTTTAGGTTTTTTAAAAAAATTACTTTTGATTTAAAAAAACATCGAATTAATTTTTTTAATATTTTTTTGATGATTTTAATATATTGATGTGAGAAATAAAAAAAAAAACCTAAAAAACCTATTTTAAAAAATACATTACAACACAATCTCAATCAAACAATTATTCTGTTCATTCTATAGCTAACTAGAAGAAAATAAGATTATCTTCATAAAAAGAACAGATAAATTTCTGCGAGTATATTCAGTACTTTGAAGTAAAATATATTTTGAAACCCACAAGTTTAACCATTACGTGCTTAGCCATAACTCAGCAATTTTCAAGTAGTTGTTGCATGTATCGAAAGCAATTTATGAAATCCCTGCTTGTGTGTGTGTGTGTGTGTGTGTGTGTGTGTGTAAACTACGAAAAAGATTGTAAAAGAGAAAGACACGGTATAAATACACTTGAAAAGAGCAGCATTAAAGAAGGAGCACAGTGAATAAGGTTTGGTTATATATAATTACTAGAAATCATGATCATAAACAAAGTGGTTAGGTCAGGTGCGATGATTTGAAGATCCGATCATGGTGCTCAAAATCAAACAGCTAGAAAAGAGGCCAGTGCATGAAGACCCGTCGGGGGCCTGCTTTGAACAAGTGTCACGTTTATGAATCCTGCCTTAATATTTTTATGTTCGGATTCTAGTTTTCCACCACGTAGCACTTTGACAAGAATCCCTGCCTCGTCTGCCTGTCACGTATTACGATAAACATTGAAGTTCTTATATTAATTATTTCTAAGATTCTATTCAATCATGCAATTCAAGGAATTAAGACAGATTCTGTCTACTCATGGTTGTATGGATTCTCTGCACATTTGAGCTAAGCTGCTACCAGCTATCCTTCGATTACCTGTTAAAATTATTCAATATTGCCGATCAATCTGTGCTTTGATTTTTTGTGATACAATTATTCTAAACACTTAATAAAATTAAAATATGTAGTTATAGTAGCACTTATTTAATTCATTATATTTATTAAAATATTGGATTTTTAATGTTTGCTCAACTGGGTTTAAAAAATAAAGTGGCTTTTAGATACTGTTTAAGAGTTGTTGTGAGACATTCATTAGCTTTTACTGTATTAGGCAGATCCAACTATAGTGGCAGGCATGGATACAAAAATGAAAATAAAATAAAATAAAAATAAATACAGGGAAAATCTAATTCGCAATAGAAAATGTATTTACAATCTGATGGATTTATTTACATAAACTCAGAGTGATTTAGTAGCACGTATATGTAGTGCAAACTCAGATCAAAATCTAATTGCTAATGATTTCTAAAAATAGTTCACACACGTGAAAGCTTTGTATTTCAAGGCATATTAGCTGTAGGGGTGATTGCCACAACTTCTTTTTTTGTTTTTTTATTTAAAAAAATATTAAATTAATTTTTTAATATTTTTTATTGTTTTGATGTGTTGATATTAAAAATAAAATAAAAAATTATTTTAAAAATACTATATCACAATCTCAAACACACCGTAATTTTTCTTTATTCAGGTGCCTGGAAACATATATCATTCGCTTGGTTTTAAATACCAGATATTATCTCACCATCCCAACATCAAAAATATTGAAAATTAAGGTTCGCAGACCTTATACACCTTGCCCCCTTTTCTTTTCATTTGGCTGTGATGCCAGGCTTAACGCTCTTCTCGTCTTATTCATATGATTTAATCTCGAGAAAGACAAAACCCTAACAATAAGTAAATTCAGTTGTGTTTCCTATTAGTACTGAAAATACAATCAATTGCAAAACCTAATTTCTTGGTAAAAGTGGTTACGTATAACCAACATGGTATTCTTACCGGAGGATAGAGTTGCCATAAAAATACCATGAGATGATGTATAATCATATATTTATGTTTGGTTGGAATGCAAGGGGACGAAAGCAATGGAGGTTTTTGTCAGAAGAAAGAAAAGAAAAGCGATGGCAGCACACTTGTTATTTTGATGATGGAAAAGGTTGAAGGTATATATATATGCTGTTCCTTTTCATAATCACTGCCAAATGAACAAGTGTACATCCCTATGCACTTTTAGTTAGGCTGAAAAAAAGTAAGTGCATTGCGAAGACAAGATTGATCGATCGATCGATCGATCAGAGCAAGATACCTGTAAGCACTGATACTCCACTTAGTAGCCAAGACAGAAGAAGGAACGACGTTAGCTTTGTAAGAAGTGATACTCCACTTCACAGGGAGGCCACTAGTTTTGTAAAAAGTGAAATCAAACGATGACAATATCTCCACCTTCCCGGGATGAATGGACCAAATAAATTGTGTGACCCTGTCTATTTTAACACGTAATGGTTATTTACGCTCAAAGCTAGTCTACTTCCATAGAACGCACATCCCTGGAAAGTGGGAGCTCAGGTTGCAAACAATGCCACGGCATATTTGACGGAGGCTTCAAAACAGCTATGAGGTTGTAGATGGCTGTCAATTCCCCCCCCCCCCTGTTTCTCACTCTTGGTGTCTGCAATGTTCATTTCTCCACACATAATTTCCTTTGGTAAATAAAAAATACACATCCAGGACAACCATCCAATACTCAGTTGAGGATATTTACCAAAGTCCTTGGAATATGACAAGGAATTGAATATACTCCAGCAAGGTTTTACTCACATGCCTAGCATTAGATTTCAGTTACATTTATTTTACAGGTAGCATTTTCTCAAGTACAGAGAGCAGCAACTATATGCATACACAAGTTGCAACACAAATCCTACCACTTAAGTGCCATGAGTCTATGGCACTGTTTTTTACACAACTACAGACGGATGTCAAGGATCTTCACATATAAACATAAAACAGACAGTCCATCCCTATCTGCGCTTACATGTCCATGTCATCAAATATTTCTCCATCCTCCTCATAACTTGAGTCATCCATGAGAAATCCTTCAGCAACCAAGTTACTGCCACAAACAGAAATAGCAAAACCAAAAAAAAAAAAAAGCCATTAGCTTTGATGTCCAAAAGCTTAAAAAGACAACATAAAATAAAGCAAAATGTATCGACCCACCTAAAACAGCAGAAACAGAAGCTCACAACCCTCTTTAGTTTTCTGTTGTAGAAAAAGAAATTGAAAGACCAACTGTTGAAAAAAAAAATCCATGTCAAAACTCTTCCTTTAAGGGAATCCATAGCAGAACTAATTTTTATTTGAAGGCTAGAAGGTGACAGAAACTTACATGGCTCCTTTCTCTAATGATGGGTCTGCGTCAGAATCAGGATCATAACTGTAGATTTCACACTCTGATAGTTTTACAACCTGCACCACAATATTATCACAACACTGCCTCTTGGTACAACATGCCTTTGGTTTTTTGAGTAAGCTCACCTCATCCAGAGCCTTGTATAATGTTTCCAGCAAGGAGCTGCCCTCATTTTCCTCAATCCATGCCTGCACAGATCATTGAATCAAGGAAATAAGGCTCAGAGTATTTAGCACGATAAAGCTACTCATAATATCACAATAGCCATCCAAGAATCTGAAGCCGTTTAGCTAGTACCCTTGATGCTTCAAACATGTAGCTATCAAATATCTGCTTAAAAGAATCCCAGCTTTCCTCTGTGAAGAACTGGTGAGCATTCACAGCACTGAAAACCGCAATGGAGGGGAATATCGTAAATTAAGGAAACCAGAAGGAATAATACTAATGTGTCCAAGTAGAATCTGGCTATGAAACAAAACTGATGTTAAACAGAAACCGGGGCAACCATACAAATGATCAGCATCAGATTTGGGAAATGGAGAGACTTGAACTCTCAGCTCCTACTAGAGCAACAGTATGTGAACTGTCTGTCAAACCTTTTGACAACACTCCCAATGTAGTTGAGAAAGGATTATATAGTGGGTTGCCATGTCGCCCGAAAAGCTGACAGTAGCATTACCCATAATCCTCCTTTGAGAAATAAATACATTATATAAACAAACCTTTTGACAACACTCCCAGTGTAGTTAAAGAAGGATTGTATGGTGGGTTGCCACGTCACAGGAAAAGCTGACAGTAGCATCACCCATAATCCCCCTTTGACCATCTGTGAAAAATACAAACACATAAAACAATGAGATACAATGAAAGGTACCGTGTTACCTGAAATCATAATCCGGATACATGCGATATAGCGTAAGAACCAGGTAAATCAACGTCTTTCGGCTGGAATGAGCATAAAGAAAAACCAGTCAAACAAACATAAGGGACTAACCAGTATTTCCAAAGCTACCTCGATAAGATATAAGATTCACCACCTGGATCTGCTCAATAAAAATTCAGCTGGTGACGATGAGTCTGTATCTGAAGACTTCCCAAGATAATCAAGCATCTAAAGTGGAAGCAGTTATGGAAACCACCACCACCCAAAAAGAAGGAACTCAAATTTAGATCTAAGGTGTACCAAAACTCCACCATCACAAATAATATTTTGCAATTTTGCACCTTCTACGGGACTGCATAACAATCTTAGGGGAAATATAATTAAAGCATCTAAAGTGGAAGCGGTTATGGAAACCACCACCACCCAAAAAGAAAGAACTAAAATCTAGATCTAAGGTACCAAAACTCCACCATCGCAAATAATATTTTGCAATTTTTCACCTTCTACGGGACTGCATAACAATCTTAGGGGAAATATAATTAGACAACTCGACCAAGAAATAAGAAAAAGAATACAAAGGAAGCATGTAATGCTTTATTAAATTAAATATTCCAGAATCACCTCATTCTCCAAACTGAGGGAGAGCTTTTTGTCCGTTCCAGTGTGTTTACCTTGAGAAAACACAACACGCATATATATATATTAAAAAAAAAACAGATTTCAAAATCAAATTCCAGTTAGCCACAGATTTCAATTTCGGACTTACAAGAGTAAGGTTCGAGATATCCCTTAATTGTTCGTTCACCGAGATTTAAATGACTTAAGAATTCATTCATTCTGGACCCAAAAAAAAAAAGGCACAAAATCAAATTCATTCAAAATGACAGATTATGAAAAGGAAACTAAGGGGAAAAAACAAACAAAACTAGCAAAGATTTTTACCGTTCCAGCGGTGTATATTCTAAGAACTTCATGCTGACTGTTTCTGGAAAAAGAATAAACAAAAACAACAAGGACAGCATGGAGACAGATCAGTTAGGTTAAAGGAGATAGAAATTGGTCACAAACAACTCAATTCGGTGCTAATTGAGAAATAAACAAAGGGAGATGATTGATTAGTGTACCTGAATTGAAGTCGAGATCTGAAACAATTTACCGTGATATTTTGCTAGAATTTAAGCGGTTTGTTGTCGGAGAATCGATGAGGTCCGAACCCTGAATTCTATCGAATATTCGATTGTAATTGGTTGTTGGTATGGACCGTATGGTCTTTATTTTTAGATAAGTTTCGTGCGTTGACTCGACATTGTTGGGCTGGATTAGACTCTGACCCAATAGCCCTCCAAGAACGACCTGTGAAAGTCCAGTTGGTTTGCTATGGCCTTGTGTTCCTTCGACGAAAACGTTTTGATCATATGAGATAATTTTTCTATTTTTTAAGTGGGAGTAATTTTCAAGACAAGGAAAAAAAGAAGAAGATAAAAGGTGTAATCATTATTGTTTTTTTTATGATTATTCTTTTCTGGGTTAATTAAATAGTTTTTTTTTTTATAATGTTGTGTGTTCTTTTGTCAAGCACGTGACCCATTTTTCATAAAAGCTTTCACAATGTCAGAAGAATTTCAAATGTTGAACTCAAATTTGCATCAAACTCTTTGACTTTCAATTTATCAAATATTATCAATAAATAATTTAGTATTATTAAAATATTAATTTATTGACTCGCATCCATGTGCTTTCAAACGATGAGTTCTGTATGTGCACACTGCGATCTACGTAGCTTAAATCAAGTTCAATATATTTTATTTTTTAAAACAAAAAAAAATAGATTTTAAAAAAAATCACACGTGTTCTAAATCATTTAAGATTTTTCAAACTCTCGGTGCGTACACAAATTGCCAAGAATTATTAGCTGTTAGGTGAACTGACTTTGCATGTTGAGTGAGGAACTGTTTTATGTCATGTCCGGTCAAGATGAATGCATCTGTATTTTTAGATTAAAGTGTCAGATAATAATATATATCTTATATTGTAATATTATCTAACAATTTAAGTTATTGAATTAAAATGATTTTTTAACATGGTATTAAAATCTTGATGATCAAGTGGTCACAAGTTTGAATTTCACCATCCTCATTTATTTGATAAAAATTAAGCACGAGGTAACATGAACCTGTGCAAGTTTCAAGTCCAAATAGATTTCACTTGATGGGGTGTGTTAGAAAATAATATAAATCATATTATAAAATACCACCTAACAGCTTAAGTTATTGAATTGAAATGATTCTTTGACATAAAATTCTAAGTTTATTGTCTGTGTTTTCATTGCAATTTAGATATAAATTTTTTTGGAACCTAAGAAAATAATATCTAGACTATCATAAATATTTTGTTATTATCATTGAACCAATACAACATTATAAGTTGAAAGATCTTGTTCTAATTTTTTAATTAACCAGTATTTTAGATCAACTCTTGTGAGAATTGTTTCAATGCGATATTGCTATTAGGTAAATGTAATAAAAAAAAAAATTTAAAAAGTAAAAAGGCATATTCATCTGGTTAACTTATTAAATCTGTAATTCGAATTATAAACTTCACTCTTTTTTATTTTTTATTTTATTTTATTATATGATAAAAAAACACAGATTTAGAATTAATTCAATATTAAATACTAAAATTTAATAAAAACTAACAGGTAAATAAGAGAGCTGAAAAAAACAAATGGCGCTAGAAAAAAGGATCACATACTTAGGCTTTTATTTATTTTTTATTTTAAAAAGGGTGGACAACTTATTGTCAATTATTTAAAAAATAATTCTAATAATTTAGAGACTAATCTTAGCGGGGCCAATGAAAAACTCGATTATTTTTAAAATAATATTGATAGATTAATTAGAGACAACTCATATGACCCATAACTTAAATCTTGAACCATATCAATCAAGGTAACCAGATCAATACCTTGATCGAGTCATATAACCACGAAACCAGCAATAATTTGAAAATCTAAAAAAATACATTAAATGCAAAGTGGGCATCACCAATGACAAGATAGCTGGTAATTCAACCCTGTGAGATTTGCAAAACTGGAGCTACGGGCATGACTTGTCCGTTACAATAACTCTCGAAGAGAATAATTGTCGTATCCTGTGACGATGCCACTGAGATAACGAACAATTAACTACCAAGTATCTTCTTTCTCGGTTTTTTTAATGTGATAATAATTATAATTTAAAGTATTTTTTTATAAATATATTAAAATTAAAAAATTAAATTTTTACAAAACACGGTTTCAAAACAATACCTGTTAAGAATCATTTTCGACAGACTCCCTTAATTATTACTGGTTTATTTTTCGTGTGCTTAGCTGTGGATTGAATCCAAATTATCTGGAATATAAAAAAAAAATATTGTATCATCAAAAACTTTGTATATCATTATTAAATTAAGTATGGTGAGTTATTTTAACATTACCTTATCAACTGAGTAGATTTAAAAAAATAAATAATCAAAATAAAAAAAAATGTTCATTTTAATCAACCTGCGACTTGATTATGAATCTTATTATATTGAATTAACTTTTTTATTTATTTTTTATATTATAAAAATTAATTAATAATCAATCAATTATTAAATAATAAAAACTTAAACAAATAGCCACCACACAAAGCCATGTGCCTGTATAGAAAAGTCCAGGGCTAGTGGCGGCCGACGAGTTTGGGCCTCTCTTCTTCTTTTTTCATTTCATAAAGGGGTTGTCCTCTCTCTTTTTTTTTTATATATAAAAAAATAAGTTATTCATATAAATAGTTAAACGGATCCCAGTTTACGTTATAGTTGTATTGATAATTACCTTCTTGATCCATATAAAAGACTAACTTTTGTCTAGTTGTCTGTGGCAAATATTCATCTTATCCCTTGTTTTCCAAATTTAATTGATTGGCGGGGAAAAAAACATAAAATTCTGGTCATTTGCAACTGGACTCGGATAAATCATTCAAAATTGATGAACTTGCAACTTTTTAAATACAAGAACTTAAAATCAGACCCTTTGGAAACCCCCCCTCTCCCCTCCATGCATCAGTATTGTTTACTATTAATCCAATTATTACTACTTACTATGGCTATTGAATCCATTATTTTCACTGTGAGATCTCCCGATGTTAATGCTTTTATGAATTTCTAGAAAAATAATATTCCATTCGTTATATTTAAAAAATGCAATTCATAACCTTTTTAATTTAATTCTGATAGTATAAAATATAAACTATGGCAATCATTGATAAAGGCAAACTAGGCAGGTATTTTATCACTTTTGGAGTCAACTCACCAAATATAAAACAAGGGTCAGCAAGAACTAGTTTAAAGGATCCGCTAGGTTGCTGGAGGGATTAAATTTTTTTTTACAATAATAAAATTTGTTTAGGATGTCAAACTTGTCGAAATTGAAAAATTCATGAATCTCTTTATTTAACTTTTTATTTAGTTTAAATTTAAAATTAAACGGTGTAATAATTAATTTAATTGATCAAGTTGTGATTGATCTAAAAACAATCCAACCAGTTATTAAAAAAAGCTTGAGGATAAAATTGATAGAAAAAAACCTTTCAACCTAACTTATTATTTGGTCCAAGTTTAAAATTAAATCACGTGATTTTTTTTGACGTGACTCAATTGATTTGGCTAATCCAGAAGCGATTTTGCTAACAAGTAAAAAAAATAAAAAAAAAACTTATCAACCTAGATGGTTTAAATTAAATTGTGCGGGGTTTACTTCAACATAATCTAGTTGATTTCACGTGTCTAGAGTTAACCTAGATGGTCATTGAAAAAAATATGGGGGAAGAAATTGAGGGAAAAAAATAAAATTACACTGCTTTTTTAGTGTAAATTAGTTTTTTTATTGAAGTGGTCTCCGTGAAATGTTGATTATTTTTCAATATTTGACAGTGTCATAAAAATGAGTTGAAAAATATTTTTTAGTATTAAGTCATGCCGTGAAAAATAAGTTGAAAAATAACTTATTAATGTTTTAATTTTATTTTTCAAGTCTATTAAAATAACATTGACCAAATCCGACATATAAAAAAATTAAAGCACGATGAAATTGAAGAAAATAATAATTCAAATTTTATATTTCAAATAAACAAATAGCAACCAAAATAACAATGATCAAATTTGATAAATAAAAAATTTAAAAGTTAATAAAAAAAAGAGTTTTCAATCTTGTAAATTATTTCAAATAAAAAAAATAATAATCAAAATAATAAGAATCAAATCTGATAAATAAATAAAAATTAAGTAAGAAAAGGACAATAGAAAAACAAATAATAATAAAAAGAACGAGAATAAAAAATAATATAAAAGTCAAATTAAATTAAACTATAATGGATGAAATAAAAAAATCACAAAAAAAATCAAAATAAAATATATATCAATAAAAAAAATAGTGATCAAATTTGATAAAATCAACAAATAATATGATTTTTTTTTATGAGAAGAGAATAATAATCTTGGAAAATATTTTTCTTTCATAATATTAGTAAACATATATTTGAAGGTTTATATGAAATAAACGTGGAAATGTAACGAAAAAATAGCTGAATTGAAAATAAAAAAAACTCCTGTTGTTCATCAATTTCCGACTTTTGTAGTGGTATTTGAGAGTATGGCGGTAGTTGTTCTTTAAAGTGTTTTTTACTTGAAAATATATCAAAATAATTTTTTTTATTTTTTAAAAATTATTTTTGATACCAACATATTAAAATGATTTGAAAATACTAAAAAAAAATTAATTTTTTTTAAAAATTTAAAATATAAAAATAAACAGCATGTTAGCATAGTAGGGTAATGAAATTTTACACATGTAATTTACATATCCAGCAAGCTGTTTGCCTTTTGGGTTTTGGCCGGAAATTGACCCGCGTTTCTCGAAATACGCTCACCACCCTGTTGCTGCCCACTTCCTAAATTCTTACATACATCACGCATACACAATAAAAACGAAAAACAGATCTCCAACTCCCTCTTCCTTCTCTAAACCCCAGGGGGGGAAATCACTGAAACGGTTTCCATATATATCGAAACAACCAGAGCTTCTTCTTCCTGTTTTACAATAATAATTTTATCATGTCCATGTCAGAAGCATGCGTGATTCTTTTTGCGATCATGCTTTTGCTAATCAGCTCTAAAGAAGCGGCGTCGTTTCAGTCGGGATCCCGTTCGATCCTCCGAGCTGTAGGCGGCGAAAACAAAGCGGTGGTTGATTACGCTGTCGATTTGAATAGCACGAATTTCGATTCTGTTCTTCGTGACACCCCGGCCACTCACGCCATCGTTGAGTTCTTCGCCAACTGGTCAGTTACTCTCCACCCCGAACCACCTAACTGTTACATTTATTTATTTATTAAATGAAGTGGTTTAATTTTCAAAATTTTTAGTTTTGAAATAGGAAATTATTTTATGTATTAATCAATAAAGCAGTGATTTTCAGCACAGAACTATAGATGAATTTCCTAGAGGGATAATCAAGAACTGAATTGTGATAAGCTTCTAGAGAGTAGTGCAAGGATTAAAATTTCTTTTAATACAAACTGTACCTTTTCTGCTCAACAATTTTTAGGAGCAATGTGTTCGTTAGTTTGATCATACCACAAGATTCCATCATTTACTGAGTTATATCCCATCGAGGAAATAGAAAGACAGTTATAGCAGAAAAGGCTGTTACTTTGAGGTGTTGGTTATGTCTTCTTCTTTTTTTATACTGGCTTCTACAATTCAGTTTGCAGAATTCAATGTACTGAATTCAGTGAAGATTTTGCAAAAAAAAAAAAGAAAAGACACTGAATACTGCTAAAATAAAAAATTTGTAATGCCTTCCCTTTTATGGAAGCACTGTAGAATTTCCCCTATCTGACCAATATAGTATTTAGTTTGAAATCCAGCTGTTTGACAAAACATGAAATGTGAGATTTTTCAATTGGATCTGTTTTAATCACATAGTAATCAGTTTCTTGTGCCAATTCGTATTGTGTCTGTTAGACTTTCCATAAAACATCTTGGTTATATTTGATGGATTAACTGTTGAATATCATATATAGAGTAGCTTAAAGAAAGGTATCGAAACTGAGAAAATGATAGAAAGAATACAGCAGTGGTGCAATGAATATAATTAACGTTTTATGTCTGTTACAATTATTAATTTTGATACTTGCTGCTGCATTGGGGTCAACTTACTATTCATCACTTTGTGTATTTAGCAACTGTTCCAAGAGAATCGAGTTCTCATAACCTCATATAAAATTTGATATCTTCTCTTGTGTCACTGTTTCAAAGCTCCCCCCTAAATATTTTCTCCGCATGATCCACAGTCTATCGTAAGGTATAATAGCGTAATGTTGCTTATGCTGGTTGCTAATGTAGCCTGTACTATGTCATCAATTCGTGTTGATTTTCCAAAACTGAAAAAAACATTTGCAGTCTGAAATGATAGAAGAACTTTACAATAATAAAGCTTTATTTGTTTTGGCTATCATTCCTAAGACTAGAACCACTTCTAGATGGTTTTTTTGAGCAAGTCAGCTCTCACAGGCCACCTTGGGCCCCTCTGTTATAAGCTTAAAGGGGATATAAAATTCCTTCTTCAGTTCATGGTTTAAAGTGGAGACAACCATTTGGTGCACTGATGTTTTAAGCTGAGAGGGACAAAAGTATCTTCCTTTGAGTTTACTGTTACTTCCCTGATGATCACTACCCAGTGGTCCATGTGAGTCAATTTGGCTTTGTGTTGGTTTTTCCATGATTTCTCCTTCATGTCAATTTGGCTTTGTTGAAATTTTGATATTTCATGGGACGATTAAACAATTAAAGATTCTAATCGCTTAAACTATACTAATAACAAATTGTTAAGCTGATTAGGTAATCTTTGGCATAGATATGAGATTTTCTGCATTTATCCAATTCATTTTACACACACACACATATAGAATCATGTATCTGCTGGCCAAATTTTCGTTTGTTCTCTTCTTTGTTGTCTACTACTGGATGTGTTGGATTCTCAAAACCAGGTTAATCTGTTTGTATGCGTAACAATAAATTGAATATCTATTTTACTCAACCAACAAAAAATTATTAAATTGTCAATCATCAAATAATACAGCACCATATTCTCGTGCAGATTATTTGTTGAATCATATCTTGTTAATTGCAAAACCCCTACATGAAAAGAACATCTCTGCATGCGTGGTGAAATGCCAGTTATTACATTTTCTATATGATTGATGTATTGCTCATGTCTTCATTTATACTATATCATTAAGTTATATGACTCTGTTTCCTCTATGTGCAATCACTGTCTTTTTCAGGTGCCCTGCTTGCAGAAATTATAAGGTATCATATCTTACTTTTTTGAATTAGCAGTTTTTTTATTCTTTCTTATTCTGTGAGCTTCAAATGTGCAGCCCCATTACGAGAAGGTTGCAAGGCTTTTTAATGGGCCTGATGCTGTGCATCCTGGCATTGTATTGATGACAAGGGTGGATTGTGCTTTGAAGGTATATATATACTGTCTTCTTGATTTTTTTTTTATACATGCTGTGGTCTTATTCTACTCCTTTCAAATTATTTTGCAGTGCACAGAAAATTACTTGTTTCCATAAATACTTAAATTGGGCTTTCTTTGGAAAACTTTACATCTGCACAAATTTAAAAGAGAAAAAGGACGAAGGCTATTTTATTGTACGGAAAACTAGGGTTATTTTATCCCTTCTCACAGTGTCCTTTACCATAACCCTAGTTACATGTCGAAAGTTGGAATGCTGTGTACTAAGCTTTTTTTTTACTTTTCTAAAGAATTTTTTTTTCTAATCTTGAATGGACTATCGCTTTGGTCTGGGAAGACCATTTCATCAAGTGTCTCTTGAAACTCTATGTTTTTCTAATTGACAAATATATGTTCATTTGTCTTTGAAAACTTTTATTGTTAGTCATTTGCAGTTTTATGGAATTTCTAAAGGTGGTGAAAGGATAAAATTTATAAGAACCTAGGCTTGATAAAATAGTGTTCCAACTATATCAAATGATTGGTGATTTGCGCAAAAGATTGTAGTTGATCATATTGGCACAAATGTCTTCTGACCCCATCACACTATTGGTTTAGCTTTCTCCTATCAGTGATTCTGTTTGTAAAGTTTCTGCTCTCTTAGCTCGATTGCAGTCTCAATTGATATACATGGGATACTTGGTGATTAGTCCTTCTTTAACTTGTTTGGCAGCACAGATAAACAATAAACTCTGTGATAAATTTTCTGTGAGTCATTATCCTATGTTATTTTGGGGTCCACCTTCTAAATTTGCATCTCACGGCGTGGAACCTAAAGAAGAGAAGAGTGAAATACGCATGATTGATGATGGACGGACAGCTGAACGTTTGGTTAGTTGGATCAATAAGCATTTGGGCAGGTATGGGATACTCCTAACTATCACTTGTTTAAGTGAAATCTTCATATTGTAATTTACATACCCGTACTTCAAATGTGTGTGATGTTTAAACATATCAATATCATGCCTATTAAACACAGTCATGTATCAAATTTCTCTGTAAGTAGAAAAAAAATTGGATAAAAATTGTATTTTCCATGTATTCCCTTTAGTCAGTTGATTTTTTTTTCTGTGGTATTGCTAGTAGGAAAATGTTTCTATGTCATATTTTTATTGCATTATGTTTGCTACATATGCACGTGATAAATTCTTTTGTTAATTTTGTGATATAAGTGCTTAACTACAGTTTAGGTGTATCTTGAATATGTAAAATCAGAAGATGCTGTATGTGCTAGAGTCACCCACAGCTTGTGCCTTGTGCTTGTTATTTTTTATTCAGAGAAATGGGCTGTTATAGTGCATTGACACATGTTTTCTTATTAACTTTTTTTTTAATTGAAATCTGTTGTTAAAAGTTTCTGATTTTGGCAATGTATGCTTTATTGTTTCTGTAATACTGGATGTTGGCTTCACCCCTTTGCCCTGTTACAACCTTCATGATTGTTTGCAGCTCATATGGCTTGGACGATGAGAAATTTGAAAATGAGCATCTTCATTCAAACACATCAGACCCTGGACAGGTTTCTGTTTGCATAGTTCAGATTTGCTTTGTTATTTTTAATAACAATAATTTCATTAATTTAATAAATTAACTTCTATGCTGCACAACTTGTGAAAGATTGCACGTGCTGTGTATGATGTTGAGGAGGCTACAGCCATTGCCATTGAAATCATACTCGAACACAAGGTAGACATTTCCCCTCTGGTTATGTTTCATGGGGCCGCATACTCATTTGCGCTGTCTCCTTTCTCCACTCATGGTTTAAATGCTTGTTCTGCAGATGATCAAACAACACACTCGGGTTTCACTCATTAAATTTCTTCAACTTTTAGCGGTTCATCATCCTTCAAAGAGGTAAAGACCATCTTCTTTGAATGAAACTTTCCATACTCAATCCAGTAATTACTTCGTTCATCTACTCTAGATTATTTGTATTAGGTGCCGGAAGGGGAAGTGCAGAAGTGCTTGTGAACTTTGATGATTTGTGCCCACCAGATTTGTGGTCACCTGACAAACAAGAAGTAGTCAGTAATGGCAAGGGCATGCTAGGGAATTTCCAGATTTGTGGGAAAGAAGTTCCTCGAGGATATTGGGTAGGTGCTTTTCTCTTTTGATAATATTAAGCATTAGCCTACCATAGCCAATTTAGGACTGAAGTGTAGTGTAATCAAATTGAACTATTTAGGCATGTTTTGACATGAACTGACAGTGGTAGCATGTATATAGTTTTGGCTGATGTATTTTGATATTTTGGATAGTGTTTAAATGTATGTAGTTTTTGCTGATGGATTATGATGTCAAATCTACAATTATGTTTCATGGGGGTGCATACTCATCTGCATAAATGAGTTTGGAAATGGTATCATGTCAGTTAATTTCAGTGAGATAGCTGACAATTTTTGAACTAGGACTTGCTCTGTTAAATCACCATATTTTTAAAAATTATTGTCTATGTTTGTGCTTTGTTTGGGCTGTGTTTTTTTTCTCCCTCTAGCCATCGCTTCAAATAAGTGAAACTTGGTGGAACATAGTATCATTTTATTCATTGCTTTCAATATTGAGGACAGCATCATAACATTTCTGTAGCTTTTCAGTAATTTTAGTGTTTGCAAGGCACTCATTCATCTATACGATAAGAGCTAACCAAGTTCGTGAATTTTCGAAAAATCCAGTCTAATGCAGCTTCCATCATTTAGTTTTTGTGTAGTCCTTGTAGTTTTAGAAATTTTTTTTGTTGAGAAACTGAAGATTTGTTTGTGAGATCAAACAATGATGTATGTCTAAATTTTGTTGAAGATATTTGTTACTGCCTTTTCTTCCTATGGTTAGCTTATACCGGTTTGTGCCATATGTTTAACCATGTCTTGTTTCTTGTTACTTCGCAAATTACTAGATTGATTTTAAAATGGCCTTGTGTGTTCTTTCTCAGATGTTTTGCCGTGGCAGCAAGAATGATACCAGGGGCTTCAGGTAACAACCTATTCTCCTTCATTCAATTATTTACAGGACCAATACTTTGTTTAGTATGTTTTAAGTTTTGATATAGCAATTTAACCAGTTATCCATACACTTGAGACAGTGAGTTCATGTGTAATAGTGCTACATTACTTGATATGGCAAGGCGCATCCAACCTAAGCCTAACCTATTCTTTTGTTAGTCTTGTATCTGTTCCTGTTGGATTATTCCTCATAGTGAGTTCTTCAGCTTGCTTGGAAAGGCTATGTATAGTTCATAAATGTGAATCATATATTGTCATGTTCTGAGGCCAATCATCTCCATTGTACTATCACTTGTTAGTTGTTATGGCCGAAATGGAGGACCGATCCACTGCTTCAGTTTTCTGAACATTTTCCAAGATCATAGGCAAAAAAATGCAGATTTGCCATCAGATGCAAGAATCATTCCCTTCTACTGATAAGCATTAGCTCACTCTCACCTCTGAAATTAGCAAATTTAAAGTGCATGGCAGTTTAATTTTTTGGATCGGAAAAGAGCATAAATTGCTTTTACTTTTTGTGTGCGCCATTAAACATGCGTATGAGTGTGGATTCTTATGATGGCTTCTATCAACATGTTTATGAGATGGTATTTAGTATTTGTTGCTGCTTGAGGCATATCTTCTCTTACAAAAGAAGGCATATCTGTTGTCAGTAATATAAAACTTGGCATCTTAAGTAGTGTTTTCTCATACCATGGAAACCAAACCCCTGTTCTTTTGGAACAACTGTAACCGTTATAAAATTCCTCTACAGTTGAATTGTTTAACGAATTATCTTCCTTGATTCATTATTTTGTTTCTTCATTTGCAGCTGTGGTTTCTGGGTTCTACTGCATTCACTCTCTGTGAGGATTGAGGATGGAGAGAGCCAGTTTGCATTCAGAGCTGTATGTGATTTTATCCACAACTTCTTTATTTGCGAGGATTGTCGTCAACATTTTTATCAAATGTGTTCAAGGTAAAAACAACTCAGAATAAGTTAGCTTTAGGCTCTCAAGCTCCTTCCAACTTATATAGGCTGTTTCAATTTGCAGTGTCACCGTCCCTTTCAACACATCCCGTGACTTTGCCCTTTGGTTGTGGAGTACCCATAATAAAGTCAACAAGAGATTAATGAAAAAAGAAGCTTCTCTAGGAACCGGTGACCCCAAGTTCCCAAAGGTTATTTGGCCTCCAAAACAGCTCTGCTCTTTATGTTACCTCTCTCATAACCGGAGAGAAAATGGAACCAGCCAAATAGATTGGGACATGAATGAAGTATACAAGTTCTTGACTGGTTATTATGGCAAAACACTTGCATCTTTGTACAAAGGAGAAGGGTCATCTTGGGGATGAAGTGACTGATGGGGCTATTGTAGATCTGGTGGCCTCAACAAATGCAGTTGTGGTTCCTGTGGGGGCTGCGTTGGCAATCGCTCTTGCTAGCTGTGCATTTGGAGCACTTGCTTGCTGCTGGCGTTCACAGCAAAAAACCCGGAAGTATTACCACCAACCACACTCTTTAAAGAACATTTGATATTAATGGGGACGATAAGTTTTTTCAAATTTGATAAAAAGTATTAACCGGAAGTTTAAAATGTTCAGGTGAATTTTCTTATTTGTTTTCCTTCCCCAATATTTCAGGCCAAGGAGAAGCTGGAACTAAGATAGTTAAAAGGACAAAACTATACACGGTCATTAAGGTGCCCAGTCGGGTTCAATCAGGCTCTGAATAGGAATCCAGATTACAATCTCACTGACCTGCTTTGAGGTCCTACTCTGTACCATATTTTGAAAATTTCCCTCTGAGCACGCTTTTGGATTGTACAGATTAATATTATAATTTCAGTCTTACAAGCGATCATTATCTCTCTCTGTTTTTTTTTTTTTAGTTCTTTTTATCTTACTTTGAAAAACTGCAATGATCCACGGTTTAGGATGGATATTTTTTTTCTCCTGAGGGAAAAGGATGGATCTTATTAAGAGATTGAATCTGCTGTTTTAAAAGGGTATGACCGTTCCCTATCATCCGCTGGATTTTACATTTGGCATGAGAGATTAGTTCAGTGTCAAGTTTTTGAACACAAGTACGATGTGTTAGCTCAGAGTCTGCGTTAGCTGGTGTGAAAATCTTTTCTATCAAACTTATTTTTTCCCTGTGAATTATGTGGTTGAATTATATTTCTTTACAGTGGATTAGGCCTCTTCTATCCTTGGGACTTGGACTTTACTAGTTTAGCTGATGGACAACTTTGTCTCAATCATGCAGTATTATTGCAAGGAGATTGGATATCAAATTCTAGTCGCTACGTATGAGAAAGAGAGGCTTGCCCTCGTTAGGTAAGCAAAAATAATGGGAAAAGAAAAAACTGATTTTGGAGTTTTAAGAGGAAGAGGAAAGCAAAAAAATAACCGGGTGTAACAGAACAGACTAGTTTTTACTTCTGGCGGCAATTTAAGACGTGTAAGAATCTTTCCCCATTCAATTTAAATCCTTGCATTATGCTTCGCGTGCACTGAAATAATCATATATTATCGGCATATTTATAGACATTCTTCACTGGAACTTGGGCTCCATCATCACAACTAAGGTCCCTTGTTATTATGATTATTTCAGGCACGCGAAGCATATTGCAAGGATTTAAGTTCTTTGCAATTACTCCTTTAATAAAAAGCTTGGAAGAAACTACCCAAGATTGGTGATATGGGGGAGGTTTTTTGTCCGGTTATTTTGGGCTTCTCAATCCTCATCTTATAAAATCGTCATGATTTTTTTAGTGAAGAGCATAACCAACTGCAGAAGTTCTTTCCTAAAAGACAGAATTGCAGGAAAAAATTGGGTGTCCATAATTCGGACTGCTCCCATTTGGGAAGCTTTCCCGTCCCCCAAGAACAACTAATTTGGTATTCCCTGTGTACAGATATGAATCCAGAGATTCCACAATTCAAACTGAACGAAAATAAGAGAACCAATTTATATTTTAAGTAGAAGTGCTATGCCGGTCTTCTTCTTTTCTCTCGTTGATATGTATATGCTAGACTACTAGAAAACTAAACGGCATAGCCTTCATAACAAAAACAAGTATATTTTGGTTGTTAATAATTTGACTTCCCAATTTCTTCATATATATGTTTGTATACACAGTGGAACTTATTTGGCTGTACAGAGAATTATTTAAATGATGGAGCAGCAAAGAAAATGCATATCCTAAGAATCTAAATCACAGTTTTTTTTCAGGGAACCATTGATTGTTTATCTCCCTGACAGCAACAGGACGTTCTTTTCAGAATCCAGAACCCATTGAACTTTTCCCAGTAGAGAAAGCACCTAGGAAATTTGATCTTTTTTTTTTTTTTTTACAGTTGACAATGAAACTATCTCCATCTATGCTTGAAACAAAATATTAATTTGACAATTGGCGGAGTCTAATGAACATTTATTATATGTGGCCGAGGCTGCAGGGTTGAATGCTCAGCATCTTCATCATATGAATGAATTGATGAATTTGGAGGCGCCTAATGATCAACAACATAACCAAAAAGATAGGAGAACCAAACTTGATGAGCAGTGAGTCTATAGTCAGCTCCAACATCTTATCTTAAATGTAGAAAAAGAAGCAAGGGTTTTTATACTGTGGCCAGAACTCACCTGATGGAGGCGGCGACAGCTGGAGAGCAGCTAGTGCTTTTTAACATGACATAGATTGGCAGAATAATCCCAGCAATTCATAGAAATAACAACTGTCATTACAGGGCAAGAAAGTGTAAGCCTATGCTTTGCACACATGATTTTCCATTCAACGTTTTTTCCAAATAAAATAGTAATCCAACTTATTTTACCATAAACACTAGGAATGAGAAATTGTTGGTTCCATTAAGAAATGAGAGGGAAGAGTGTGCCTTAAGAATTAAAAGAACCGTGAACTGCAAAAGAACAAAGACGAGTAATCAGATTGTAGAACAACACCATGATGCAACAAGATTTCTCTTAAAAAAAAATTTAAGAACTTGTTATTGTCTGATAAAATAGAAACATTAACTTCTGAGAAATGAATGTCCATAACATGTTGTTGTGTCTCTTTCATATATTCAAAGTTCGCCAGGAAAATATCCTCTATAATTTGATCAAAGAAAGTAGAGAGACTTACAATCACAGCAATCAAGCGACAGTAGATTGTGTTTCTTGTAGTTGAAGCTGAATACTCATAATAGTCAGCATTCAGGAAGTTATGTTCAGATGAGACCACTGCTATGAAGCGAGGACCATTTAACTCCCTTCTAGGCGTCTCCCAATTTCCCCTGATAAAATGTTGGAGCACATTGTTGAGGTTCTAGTGAAATGGAAAAACAATTAGACAAATGTCATGCGGCGAAAACCAAGAAGCACTCCAGATTACCTAAAGTTCATTGGAAACCCAATTTGGAACAGGGGTGGTGGTGCTGTATAACCAGGCTTGAAACTCCTGAAACCAATCCAATTTATTATCATTAAAATTATGGTTCAATTTGTTGATGGCGAGGGCTAGGAGCCTCTTGTAAACTATGAAGATTCCCTACGACCAAAGAATAGTAACTAGATTTGAAGCTGTATGAAGAAAAGAACGGAACACACCTGGAGGCATATCTCACATATATTGTTCCCCTTCTCATTACACCACCTCTGTATACACCTGCGATGAGCATACTGCAGTAAATGAAGAACCAGTCAGATTATGGCAAGCTACAAGTGATCACTACTGAAGGCCAAGTCAAATGACTTTTAAAGAGACATGTTAAACTGGAACCAGTTGGCAAAAATCATATATAGACTGATCCATACTCTACCTATCTGACATTCTGATATTGCAAGCTGGTCTAATGACAAGACAAACATCAACTCAACTTTTTATATTTAGTATACTGATCTTTGTTTACTGGAAACAGGAAAATACCTTCAAGTTTTCTTGACTGCTAAACAGTAAAGGGGAAAAAAAAGCCAATGTGACAACATAAGGGAGGAATACGATCAAATTACTAAATCAACACCTTCTAGAATACGCCAACAAACAAATCCCTGGGGGTAGATTATTTAGGTATACTTTTCCAACTATAAACAAGAAAACTCAGGTCACCTGGCCCAAGTTAGGCACGTCTCAGTATGTTTTTCAGCACCAAACATGCAAATTCAGATCAACCAACCCAACTTAAGAATTTTCATCAACATTGATGCTTGACTGCACCTCAGCTATAAGCTATCTACCAAACTTTCCATTTTCCTCCAGGAAAATAAGGAGAGTGTCAATGTTGATGGGATAGCATGTCTATAATGATCATGATATTGACTGTTTTTGTGGCTTAATGTTGCATCAAATAAGATGTGACCTGCTGTAAATGCCAGTTAAGCACGAGCAGCTGATAAGGGCTTTTCAGACACAATCACCATTACCAGAAGCCTGTATGAATCAAGTTACCAGTACACCAAATAACCAAACGGTCCACTTACACGAGGAAAGAAAATATTTGGTTTGGTCTTTTGGGATGAAAGAAGGTAAACCTTCTGGCGGATAATTATCTCCCCAAAAAGGCGAAACAATTATCCAGAAGAACCTAAGCATCAAGTTTCAAACTTAATGACTTCCCACTCCGAACTAGTTGGAAACTTACCTCCAATTCCAAAGTTGATAAAAAAAAAGTCACAAAAATATATTTAGCAGTTAGCTAACACTCGTTCTCGTATTGCATCAAAGAACATATAATTCTCCAAAAGCACTAATATGAATGATTTTTTTTTTTTTTTTTTTGGATTGATAAAAATAAAGAAAGCTTAACCAACCTTCAAACTACACAACAAGAACATGATGTCTCCATATTAGAATCTTCATCCTCATCCTGGCAAATCCTGCACTCCCGCAATTTCCTCGAGTTGATATATCCCCAAAATCCAGTTTCTGGAAAGATTTATCAATTTTTGTGTCAGACGCTGTGGCTTGCATCGACGGGTTTCTGCTCTCAATTGCAGCTTCTAAGGTGGATTCAGTTATCAAACGATTCACCAACAATACAAAGTGATCCCCCATCCTCCAATTCTCAAAAACAGCCAACAATTGATGAAATCTCAATCAATGTTCAGGAACTCCAAGCCCAAAACCAAGCTGTTGTTCTCCCACTATGAATCCCCCTTGAAATAAAAAATCACTGTAGTTGGAATAAAACAAGGAAAATTTGAAGGTAAGTACTATAACAAAAAACAACCAACAAAACGTTACAGAAAAAGAGGATGCAGAACATAAAAAGAAGGAGGAAGGGGGACATGAGCGAGAGGCAGAGAGGACAAACTTCGTTGGGTAGAGCTTTAACAAAACTGGCAAACAAATAGGATCACCGCAAAGAGACCAATAATCACAAGAAATGGCAAAGACCCAGTTGAGGAAAACACAACTATAAGCATTAAAAACGCACAAAAAAAAAAAAGAGAACCCAGGAAGGAAAAGCGCAAAGACAAAAGAGCAAAAGAAAGAACCCTCTCAGATGCAACAAAAAGGACGGGACTTTTTACCAATTCAAGGACTAAAAGGAATAAGCATCAGCAGAGAGGAAAGGTGATGGAACGAAAAAGATTTCCGAAAAAGTAAGTGTTTAAGAAAAGGAGAAACTTGCGTACAAAGAAGGGGATCGTGATTTCTTGAAGCTAAGAATAGGTCTTACAATGAAGCAAGAGATTGAGTGAAGGGAGTAGAAAAATTTAAAGAGAGAATCCATTCAATCTTACTGTACATTAAAAAAGCTCCTTCCTTTCAGCAGACAAGGAAGACCACCTCCCTCTTTTCTCGCAGTCCCAGGCGGGTGAGTTTAGCATTTTTGTTTATAGTTTAACAATGTTCATGACTCTGACATTTATATACTACACCATCAAAGGTCCATTAAGTTCAGTGAATTACAAATATGCAGATGCATAGCCAGTTAAGTACTTTCTGACTAGTTAAAAGAGATTCCTCTTTTTTCTTTTCTTTTTTTTCCTTCAGTAATCGATAAAGCTATCCAGACTTCGATTATTTTTAATGAGTATACCTACAATTTAGATTTTGAAATGTACAGAACTATTTTGTGGATGTTTTCATGAGTAATATCACATTAAAATATGAGTATTTGGGATGTAAATTTTCAATATTCATTTTCTGAAATTGTCATGAACTTTCCTGTTTTATTTCCAGCTATCTTTATTTATAATATCTTAATGATATAAATTAACTTAATTTGATGGAAAGAGCCCCTGTTTTATGTTGGGAAGTGAAGGGTTTGAGTCAAAAGGACTATATATATATATATATATATAATATACATGTCTACTCATCTCTAAATCCCATTCCATCTCTAAGATTTTATCTTTTTATATATAAATAAGTGTAAAATAGGTAATATTATTATCTGATAAATGATTAGCCTTTACATTTACTAATTTTTTACCAATAAAAATATCCTGATATTTCTTAAAATTATAAAATTTAGCTTC